>UCOK01006520.1:0-68596 GCA_900474325.1 Synergus umbraculus | reverse complement strand
GATTTATATCATGTATACACCTATACAGGTTATGATATTAATTTATCGCACGTCAAACCATTGATCAGAGCGAGTTCCGACTTTTTTCCCTTGAAGCAAAAAAGCTGTAAATCTGAGTTATGTAGTAAAAAGTCAGTCACTAATTTACTTTAGTGAACATTTTTACTAATTATACAATTCCATGTGAGGATTTTTTAACTTTTGACTAAATTAGTTAAGAATCTAGTAGTTTGTCTTTGTTACTAATCGAATTAGTAAGAAACTACTATTAATTTATAGTAAGATTTAACTATTTCAGATTGAGAGAGTAACCTTGGTACACTAAAGGTCAAACCAGTTACACAGAAAATGTAAATTGTAAAATTTAGCTATTTCTCTATCATTTACGATCAGACGAAATGTGGGGTTGAGGTAATGTGGTAACCTTTATGCGATATATATGTCGCGTGTGCCGCGATAGTTAAACCCATGACAAGGAAGGACTACATAGCTTTAATGATGTACACATACGGGCACTGCATATGTGTGGAAAACCGGGGTGCTCGACTTTATAGGTCGTAAACACGCGAATAATTATCGTGGCAGCCATCTTGGCTCGAAGGCACGTCACATCCGGTCACTGACCATTCAATCGTTGCAATTCAGAGCGTTTCGCGACATTCAATAAATAATACAGTCGCCATGAGAAAGGAAGTGAATATACTTCTGCACATGCAGTTACACGTAACATACACATTCTGATGAATGTATTCGTCGATCTGTATATCTATGTATATCGAAGAGGGAAATGTTACGTATGAGCCAAGGAAAACAAAGTGACTCCTTGTCAGCAAAACAAAATTGAACACCGACTCTTCAACATTGAATGAAAATTGCGTATGAGGTCGTTGCCTTTGGATTTAACGACAGGATTAAAATCACTCCTCAGGGTCGACGAGTTTCGTGAATCTAAATCGAACTGGGTCATGGCCGCACTTCGTTTTTACTTCCATTTTACGATTGCTCTCTGTGCACTCAAATGGACAACTTAATGCAAAAATAGTGTTTATGAGAATTCCACGCACATTTACATAACTATATCGTAAGATCTTCAATTTTTGCGTTAATTTTTACGAGGATATAATTTCATAAGTGTATGAAAACGATCATAAAAGTAATCTTTGCGCAAAGTTCTCAAAGTTTTCAAGAAAATATGCTGAAAGCTATTATAAAAAGCCATGTGGAACTGAAAGTAATTCTCATGCATAACGTCAAATTATAAATTCAGTCATCCATAAAAACTTTTCACTGCTGTGTTAAACTTTTAATCGGAAAAGGCGACCGGGTACTCCTTTAATTAAAGTTTGAACTCGTTTATCTTAACGGAGAGGAGCTTTCTATAAATAATTTCCTTTGTTATATATCGTCTTTTTTGAGGTGGATAAACGTTCATTATATGTCCTAGGCTGCAATAACCGAGATTTAGAACGCCGCTCGTCATTAATGGCTTTGGGTTTATAGGGAGCCGTAAATGCGGAACCAACATGTGACCTCTCGGGTGAACAGGTTCTAGGCTACATTCTTCCATAGTGACCTGACCCCTATGAAAACCGTTCTCCACTATAATTCTTGATCATACCCTTCGTCAATTATAATGAGTTATTCGTTGTTCAAAATAAAACATGACACCTTATTTGATGAGTACTAAATCATCCAACAAAGTTTTGAGACTTTAATCCAAATGCATTTATAAGTCCATAGCGACTAAATTAGTTTGCTCCCAATGGCAGAATTCGTTAGTAAGTACATATGTCCAAAAAAAATAAAGCATCTCGAAGTTTTCAAGTCTTAAACATCCTTAAACTCCTTTGAATTCTTTTGAAATCCTTTAAACCTTGCTTTAAACTCTTTTTAAGTCTTCAAAAATCCCTTAAAGTTCCTCAAATCACTTTAAATCGCATAAAATTCTCCTATAACTCTTTTATCCTGTATTATAAGATCTACTTTTATGAGAGTTAAAATGAATTTAATCCAAGTACTCAAAAACTTATCCAAGCTTTCATTCTAGTTTAATTTAGAACACGAATTGGTCACGTGCGCTTGTCTCTTCCGAGCCAGTACGTCCATTAAATTTATTGTGTTTCGCAGTGACGTCACGGGCAATTGACCCCAACTTCGTATTGTCCGATTAGTGCGAGGCAATGGCTTTGGGGTCGTGCTCGACTTGATTTGCGTTCGAGACGATTCCTGATGGGGCCAGTTATGTGAACCGGTATAATATACATAATATACATAATGTATTACACACGACGTTGTCTGCCTCGCTTCTAAATAAGGCCTTGTCCTTCAACATGAAAAACTACATGCGCAAGCTTGCAGACAGAAAAAATAAGATGTAATTCAGATGGCTCTCGTGCAGTTTTAGTAACGAGATATAAAGCGGCTAAAATTTATTTTGTTGACATAAAAAGACAAATCTCTATCCGAGTAATGATGAAATATGAAATTAATCTGATCAAGGAAGGTCATCGAGAGACGGAAGTCCTCGATCGCGACTTGGTAACAATGACCTCTGCGTGACCTCTGCACATGGCTGGCTCGGTGAGTCATTGAGCTTTCATCTAGGGGATCCATGTGTGTCGTATATAAATGTATCTCTAAAGCATTATACACAGTAGATGTACCTGATCTGTAAGCGAATCATGCCTTCGAAAATCCAAATGGATGCGAACCACGTATACATTAGGGTGACAATGAACACACACATTTATTTTATTTATGCTGATCTCGAACCCCAATTCCGGTTCTTCTCACCAAATAAACATAGCATATTTCTTCTTTTTAAAAAGTTTTTTAGATCTGCATTGGACATTTTGATTTGCGAGAGCATTAATCTGTTTAAGGCCATGTATAAGTCACGTGATTTGGCGCTTGTAACCATATTTCAGGTTTTCAGTGAACACATAAATAAACTAATAATTAAAATTTAAAGACAAACGAAAAGAAAAATATTTGTCATAAATCCTCAATAAAGTCAGCAATCATTTATTTAAAAGGAAAAAAGAATGTTACCCGTCATATCATCTGAAAGACACTTTTTACTGGATCAGAAAGGGAATTGGGGTCACTTGATGCTCGAGATATAGAAAGGTATAAAGATAAAAGAATTCCGGAAAAAGTTATGAGGGTTTGAATGCGTTCACATTTAAACAAAAAAAACGAGAGTTCTATTTATAGAGAATATTAAAGTAGACATTAGCAGTTTTAAGCCTCATGCATCTAATTTATAAATTTATCAATGTCTGCATTATGTAGTGAGAAAATTTGCAAATCTTGGGTGCAACGCACGGCTAAAGTAATCGTCGTGTCGGTCATGTGATGGAAAAATGTCGTGTGTGAAAATCACCGTCATTCTCAGCGAAATTATAGTAGCAGAGTCAAACCTCCGAGTACTTACATCGAAGAATCGTAGCTTCGTTTTCTTGGAAAATTATCGTCTCTTGCACGCTCAGTTATTGCCTCACGTGTAAAGTATCATTATCTAGGCAACCTCATTTCTAGAGTTTATACGCTGCACCCAGCAAAATATACACTAGGGTCTCTTTTTAGATGAACCCTGAGCAGACGTACAAATTTTACTCATCAGTAACTAATCAAATAAAAATCAGTAGCTAATCATTAAAAACATCAAGAATATCGTAACTTCCATCTGTTCCTAGTAAAAATACTTTTGTTAATTACTTTAATATTCGCAGAAATGAACTACTTGAAAGTTTTAATCGAGGTTCTAAGCGAAAATGACAAAAAAACACTGTGATAAATCACAATACAAGAGAGGTCTTGGGACACTAATTGCGAACTAAAACGGGCTATTAACTAATAACAGTAATAAATTTACGCTAAAAAAATACAGAAAGTGTAGGTATGTTGATTAAAGTTGGTAGTTGGAGAGTGAAAGAGAAAGAGAGTTAGCAATTAGTCAGGCTGGGAGGAAAAATTGAGCGCATGCAATGGTAACGAATTGTGAAGCGGTTTTTTTCCCGAGTTTTAATATATTGTGAACACTTAATGGGTAGTGACGAGAGGGAAGAAGTTGAGAAGGAAGAAGTCGAGAGGGAAGAATGCGAGGGTAGGTATGGCGGAGTAAAAGGGCAAAAAGGTCGATGTCTTCGTGGAGTGGGTCAGGAGAGACGCACCCTTAAGGCGCGATCTACAGCTATCCACTCACCCACCCACGGTAGACACCTCTATACTTTTAGCAAGCACAGAATCCATCTCTTCCTTATATGTACTTCCTTTGGCCATCTCTTTTCCCTTTATTCCGCTGGGTGAGTTTATATCGCGACGAGACTATCAAAGAGGGATGAATTCATCGAGGTCCCCCATAATTTCTATCGAGAGATGTGTGGGTGTATAGTTGTAGGTAAATGTAGAGATGTGTGCAGGATTTCTATCGAGGGAACTGCGATACTCTATATCTATGAGAAGACCATGTGCACGCACTCACATGGACATTTCACTGGCTTACAAGTCTGGAGATCAGTAGCTTAGATATGCAGGTAAAACGTCAAGGGATGAGGGGGAGAAGAGGTGAAAGAGTAGAGAAGAGAGATCGTTACTTGTTGCGGGAAAAGAAGGAAGAGAGGTAATTGGAGAAAGAGGGGGGAGTTTGTGCAATCTACCAATCTTCCTTTAATGACACAACGGGGTAGGGGGCAAAGTTGGAGGAGGGAAGGTGAAAAAAAGGAGAAGAAAGAGGTGCTTGGAGAGAACTGGCAGAACCGGTTTGACGTACCGGTCCGACTGGTTTCATTAAATTCCGGTTGCAACCTCCGTCTCTCTTTCTCCAGCTCCTCTGCGTTCCTATACGCACGAGTTGCGGCTAAAAAGCTACTTGCTCCCGCAGTACCAAGAGCTCCGTCGAGACTCCCTTTCAGGTCTCAAGAAGAGGACCCTGTGTGCAGAGAAAAGGATGCGAGAGAAAGGAAGCGAGAGGGTCAAAGAAGTTCCTTTTGTCCTTCGTTGTACCTCTATACCTTATCCGTTACTTTGAACCGGGGTCGCAACTCCCAGCTACTCATTAACTTCACTCTTCTCTTATTTTCATTTCCATTCTCATTTTCATTCTTATCAGCTATTACGCTGAACCGGTAGTCTTTTCAGATTTATACTACCAGAATGAGATTGGCAATCGTGGACTAAAACACGCGCCTTTTTCAAAACTGCTTCTATAAATTAAAGGTCTCGGAATGAGTGTATAATTTTGAGTCTATAAGATGAATTCAAAAAATTCAAAATTCTCCCTTCTTTGATTCTTCAATTGAATTCTAGTCTTTATTCTTTAATTCGTGTCTACTAACAATTTGTAAATTCCCAATTTATGTCAACTCGAGATAAATGCGAGTAGAAGACCGGAAAATAAAAAAAGTTGGGAAGATAAAGTGATGTATAAATATTGCGATTTTATCAGGTGCAAAAAAAGTTGTTGAGAGACCTTTTTTGCCTAAGCTGCGGCTCCCGCACCAGTTCTGACAATATCTTTCACTGTCACGCTCCATCCATGCCACCTTCGTCATCGTCTCGTCATAAAAATGTTACCAAGCCAAGTACAGGTTATACTGGATCGATAGCTCTACTGAGTAATTGCGTTGAAATACACACTGGCACGTTAGTGGCTAAAAAATTGATGACCTCTGCTACCTCAAAGTTCTACGAATCTATTTATATTCGCATATTAATGTAATCTCGCAATTAAAATAATTATCGACATATTTTAGAGAAGATAGCCAATCAGTTTTGAGGAAAGACTCCAATTAACAGCAATATTACTAAATCTCTCCGAGTGAGGCGACAGATAAGACATAATATTTATAACGATAAAACTTCAAATAACAATTTTTTACACGCGATTAAACATCCACTTGACAGTCTGATATTTAAGATGTGATTAATTTTACAAACGTATGACTAATTTTTGATTGTTTAATAAGTAATTTTACCACATATGTTTTACACGACTGTCATGGAAACATGGAATAATTCAAGAGTAACACGTAAGCGAAAACAGAAAGCCTAATTAAATTCAGAATCTACAATTCTAGATCGCTATTGTGACACAGATTTCTGATATAAGCGACAAAGAAAGGATAGTTAATAAAGCGTTTGAGAAGTCTTGTAATTGCGCAAGAGGAGGAATAATTTCCAGACAACATACTCCACATTGTTTCTTCGTTCATAACCACGTCAAGTTATTACACCCACTCTTATCTCTCCACATCTGTCATAAGACTACTGCCTGAATGATGCAAACGTATTCCATGGTTAGAAATACTGATTGTGAGATAGAAGAAAAACAAGTCCAAACGACGAGTCTCAACATGTCTCAGTATATCAGAATCGGAACAAGTTTGAACAAGATCTAAGTAAATTTTCGAGCAAAAGAGAAATATGGAAGTCGGTAAAATAACCCTCATAAAAATGGATTTTAGAATCTAAAAGAAGACACGTGTGGAGAGTGGGAGAGAAATGTCTATAGAGTATGCAGATATAGGCGAGTCTATAGGTAAAGATTGTGTTGAATGTTGGAAACTCTTGGATGGCAGCCAGACGCCACGAGATAAATAATTTATTGCTATCGTGAAACTACAAGGGGTCAGGCCAAGTTGTCCATATTATCCTTGCTTCTCGAGGCATGTGAATCTTGTTCTGTTTTGGCTCTATATCCAAGGATCATCTTTTCCTGTGTATGTATTTTACTGTTACTAGAATATCACATATACAATGAATTCCAAACCTCTTTTTTATGATAGGATTATTTTTAACAGTTATACTTCTCGATATATATTAATTGTGTGTCAACAATCCATTTTTTAAAGGCCTGACTCCTAAATCCCAAAGGCTTTTAAGTATCGATAAATCCAATCATGTTCGAATCCTATTTTCCTTTTTAACTGGGATGTCATATCTTATGTCGCCGCAGAATACAAAGTGCTGCCTCTTCTCTTCAAAAGCGGATATAACGGAAAATGAAAGAGTAAACGAGTGAGTGAGATAGATATATAATAGAGTAAGAGAGAGAGAGAGATAGAGAGAGATCGGCGATTTCGCGCTCGATTCAACGTAAATCACCGTTTCTTTGTGTGTAACGGGATTTTGCAGCAAAAAGGAAGATGTAATTTTCCCTTTAAAAAATGAATCATATTCCATGCTGAAAGAGACACGATGAAAGATATAAAACAGACGTAGATGAAAAGTATTTTGCCCTTACTAATTGTACCTAAGTAAAATTGTCGACATATAAAAAAGAGAATTCTAATATCTGGAATTTAATGAGTCTCAAGAAATTCCCAACTGAAAATACAAGAGAGGCAAGAATTGAATTGTTGAGCTTCCGCTGATAAGCTGTGATTGTGCCGACTCAAGAAATTATATATATTTAACAATACGCTTACGCTCGAGCTGACAATTGCATAGTGCAAAGGAACGCCAAGTTATCGCATTACACCGTGATATAATGTACGCTACTTTATCGCAACTTCCTGGACGCTTCGAAAGCCGAATCGCTGAATCAACATGACTCCAATTGAGGAGAACAAGGGGAAAATAGGCGTGACTAAAGTATAGTATTACTATCGTGGATTCAGAACACGAAATTTCATGTGAGCACGTGTCTATGTTTCGAGATCTATCCAATTTCAAGTTTTCCTATGTAGTCGCTCAAACGAGTTACTAGTTTTATTTCCATTTCCGTGAGTTTCAAAATTATTGGTTTTACATATTTTTTAAAATAATGCTTCTATCAATGTAGATAATTAATGTGTTTGTTGCACTACAAAGAGCGATTAAGTAATCGTTCATGCAATCGATAAACTTCTGATCGTTGTATATAATTAAAGCTGAAAGTATTCTTACAGTTTTCAAGACTTATGGTAGACTTTGTGGAAGTAGATAGGCTAATCATTCTTTCATTGCCTGGAAGCAATCGCTCTTACAGATACAGATATGTAATGCTCTCAACACAAAAAAGTTAGTTCATGAAACCTGCACTTTACTGTGTAGGGACAAACAGTTATGCATGTAAGAACTTTTAATAGAGACTATAATAAAGAGAGAGAGAGTAACTATAGGCTGAGTATATATGTACTCAATAGTTTATTTTTGCAAGGAACAATCGATAATTGTGCTTATATAAGCGTGTCCTCTAAGACCTCTTGCAAAAGACCCGGGCACTTAAAAACTTTTGTTCCCAGGAAACAGAAGCAACAATCAATATATTATATTTTTACCAGTTATGTGACTCACTAATTCGGATTTCGAATAAGTTCAAGAGTTTTTAAGTAATTAAAAGATAGTTTTTTTTATATAATATTGTATATTTTTTGTATTTGAATCTTATTAATTTTCGCAATATAATATTGCTCCCTACTAATATTTATTTCAATTTTCTCCGTTTGACTTTTACTTTCATCTCCATCAACCTTTAATTTTAAAGCAGATACACCTGCACCGAGGACGTCATGTTGACTGTATGAGTCTGATCAGCAGCATTGTATAGTTAAGGGCAATCCTTACATTACATTCTCCCACGTGACTGCTGAAGGTCATCGAGGATTAATGCTCGAGTGTTAATATATGTACGCACTTGGCTTGCAACAGTATTTGCATTTGCCGTGTAACGAGTTTGCTTAATCCCTATTGTGTTCGCACAAAACTGGCATACGTGTCACAATTATCCGTGGGAAAGATTTGAATAAAAAAATCTGTGGTTTAGTGTTTAACATAAGTAAACATGTAGTCTTGGATTTTAAGTTCATCTTCAGAGCATCACTTTCAAGGTCGCAATGTGTCTCACCCAGAATACATGCATGAAACAGAATACCTGCAGAAACCTAATTTCCGAATCACCAGAAGCGAATATTCTACTAATTAATTTTAACAAAGAAAATAATTAAAAGTGAAATATGCTCGAAACCCTGAAATGCTGTGTTGGATTGATTAAACCGGAATACAAAGATGCTTCCGTTGAATTTCCCCCCTTGAAGGTGGGCAGTGCGAAACTCGACACTTTAATCAATGAAACGTCGACGCCCTCGTGGTAATTCTAGGCTGACAGATACATACGAATAGGGAGTAGCTTTATAAATCTCATTGGCGGATCGGCAGACTGGCGTCTCCCTTTTTTACTTTCAAGATAATTGATCCGTAGCGAAATTGATAAAATCGTATAATGAAATCAATTAAAAAGTTTCAACGGGACCTGGTTCAACAAAACTTTTAGAGAGAAAAGTTTTTTAAGTATGTATATAACTATATATACATATATATGTATACTGGTATGGAGTATAAGTACTTTACAGTGTTCCTATACCAATATAAACTCTCCATTACGAGCCGCGATTCGTCGGTATAGTTTTGCAGAGTTTCCGGCGCTTATGTCGAACTCACTAATGGGTCCGTAGCTGTTGCAGCAGTTTCGCTTTCTCTCTTTGTACCTCGCTCTCTGTCTTCTTTTCATTATCTACATCGATTCTCTTTCAGCCATTGCCTACATTCTACAATTGCTTTCTCTCTTTCCATCTCCAGCTCAGTCTCTATCTTCATCTCTATTGCTCTCGGTACGAAGTTCGTGCAGTTTAACGCGATTGCGGGAGTTAACCCGCGGTCGCAGTTAGCACAGTTCGGGATTAGTTTCAAACCGGTTCGTCCTATGAACCACCTCTTTTCTCTGAAACTATCGTTTTATTGGCCTCTTAAGAACGTCAGACCTGAAAATTTACGATTCGTCGCTGTTCACTGAAAATTGGATTCTATCGAGTTTTCATTATTGCTTCTGATATGCATCGACTCGTTTTATTTTCAGGTCACAAGTAAATTTAAAGAAAACTTTATGCGAGGTCCGAGTCACGAACTAGTATAACTAGAAAGTACAGGATATAATAATAAAAGTTTATTCTCTCATCAATCTGAATTAGCAAGAAGTTACTAATGCATTTTCATTGCCAAGTGTAGTTAAAAACTACTAATTTACTAATTGATAGTAAAAATGTTTACTAAAGTGAATTAATAAACGAACCGGCCCTATGTATTTCAATAGTAACTCCTTACTAATTCAGATTGAGAGAGTAAACTTTTTCAGGGAATAGAAGTTTGTATTGATCGAATAGAAATAGCAACTTCAACTACAACATTAAGAAACTTGATAATAATTTATAATTCAAGAAATTGTGACCACTGAATGTAATAGCATCTGTATAATTCTAACGGGAGTTGGAATTACAGATTTTCCTTTGAATGAAGGAAAAAGAAAAAGGAGTGATGCAGAGAAGTTAATATTCGATTCAAACATCTTATGGAAGATTCAGGATTAATTCCGATATTTAAGTGCCTTTTTGTGTCGTATACATGGATTATAATGAAAGGGAGCTTGCACAGTTTCCGGGAGTCTGAATACCGACTCGCAATGCAGTTAATATCCGCGCATAAGGTAAATACAGCCTCGAATATGTACAGCGGAAGTTCCACGTCTGACAACATTACGGACTTGTGCGAAACTGAAACGTAAACAAATCTCGAGAACGTAATTATTCTCCAGAAATTCAATTCATGCTCGAAATTGCACAAGATTGATTCAATTTGAAGGATAACACAAACTCTGACGATTTGTTTGTCCAGATATAGATGCAGATGATATCACTTACAGTGATCTAAAAATCTATCCGTAACTTCAATATTAACTATTTTCATAAGTTAAGTCTTTAGTCTCGAGAGAGCTGTGGCTTACTGGTTACAGGTATTTTAATCCACAAGCTCAGGCTTATACTTTCTTAGAAAAACAGAGCTTTAGTTAAGCCTCGCTCTAAGCTGGATTCAGTATAATTATAGTTTGTACAATAATACGAGAACCTAATCAAATAATAATAGTGCAAAAACAAATCGTTTGAGGCCCTAAATAGTCGACGCAGAGCAGATAATTGCTCTAAGGCATTCTTGGCCTTAATTTTATTTCTTGCTCCTCGTTCCTCGAGTTAAAGTTGACTTGCCTACATTAAATCTCGCATGAAATTAGGGCGGCCTCTAGAACTCGCTTTTCCGCTAGTTCGCCTTTAAACCACTACTTAATCTCCTATCCACTATACAAGATAGGCATGTGTGTGTATCCACATGTCTCGATGTTCACATAAAGAGCAAAAGAGAGAGAGACAAAGTGAGAGAGAGAGAGGGACAGAGGGGGAGATCTGCACCGTAATTTCCGCTCAGCCACGTAGTCGCGTGTGCAAACGTCGCCCCGTGTATCTTTGTGTTTGCCTATGTTTCGACATAATACGTGCAATACGTGCATATGCACATAAGTACCGGCTTAGTGGTATATATGTATATGTACCTGTGCACCGGCTTCGTTCCGAGTGGCGTAGGCTCGCGGCTGGCATGCATTATTCAAGAAGTAGACACAGTCTCTTCCCTTCTCTCTTCCTTCACGAGACATGCAACACCCTCTCGCATATGTCACATAATGATATTTACTCCTTTCAGCGATTAACTAAGTTAATCAGAGTGCTAACTTTTATTTTATTTACTATATCCGGGATCCGGCTCAAAGGAACATGTTATATTAATCGTATAAATTTATTTAGTTCATACGTGTAAACTGAAGAACGTATTTAGACAAATTTCCCTATGGATATCTTCTAAAATCTGTTAAATTTCCCTGACTTCCCTGACAAGAGGCCACTGCTGAGATTGTAAAATATGTCATCCTTGAGCATCTTATCTCAACAATACAATCATCTTATTTATACAATAAGATGTCTAAAATACACGAGATTTTATATGGTTGCTTTATTAGCAATCATGGACTCTTTTATAGAATATCTGATTGCGTGGGCAGATGTGGAAATAAAGTTGGTATAAAAATAGAGAAGAATTCAAAAGGAAAAGGTCATAGTTATAGAACTGCTGTAATAGTCGAGAGCAATATAGCAAAATACTTTGAACAGAATTAATAGCTTCTCTAAGTTCTCTTCAGTTTCATAAACTTGGAAAATGACATCAAGGTTTCTATAATAACTTTTCAAGTTAAGGTTTAGTATAGCTTCAGTAAGTTATAAGTTTAGTTACGTTAGTTTAGTTTAGTCAAGTTTAGGTTCAGAGATTAGGCAATCACCCCTTATGTGCATGCTCATTGTTCGGTACACCAATATAGAATTAGTCTGAGAAGCTCATATGCTCTTATCTCCAACTGCTATGTCTAGCCCGACTCCGTTACACAATCCAAGACTTAATTACACTAATGAGAACGTAATGCCGCAGAGAAGGCTTCGTTAACAACTATGTGCAATTGGCCTTGGCGAGGATTTCAGACGATTCAGACCATAAAGTTCTTTGCAAGCTCTCATTTCAGAAATCAGAAAAGCATGCATATCTGCAGTATCATTTCATATTTAGATTCATCTGCATTGTCCTGTGGGTATATGCGTTTAATCAGAGGAGACGAGTAGAAACAAATTGACTGAAAATGGTAATGAGGACAAGTGAAGTAGATGATCACTATCCATTATTATCGGATAAGTTCTTGGATGCAGTTTCCTTGCAAGTTTGATCGCGTGTTAGGTCAGCGGGCATTCGCGTGGCCACCAACGTGAATCGTAAATTAGGCAAGTCGCATAAATTCTCGAATACCCAAGCCAACGTAGGTTGCTTGCCCTCAAGGAACTCACGTCGGAAATCATAAGTATACATAGTATATACACTTATACCCACGCTTTCTCACAATATTTTAACATAAATTTTGTCTTCTGCCAACTGGCCTTTGCTCTAACTGTAATAGACTGACAGAAATGCTTAGGGACTCTATTACATATATGCATATGATTATAATTTGCAGAGGAGTTAGTTTGTGAAAATTCCACTTGAAGAACCATCAATGTGTAATCAATCATAACTGAACAATAATTCAAGTTTAAGAATCCAATGAAACAGCATATATAATCCTTTTTCATCTCGGGGATGTTGGAGCTATTGATCTCTCGATTGATCTAAAATGTTCGAGTCTTCGAGAGTCTTAATTTCGAGAGTTTAAACTTAAAGGAGAGAGGCTACTCAGAAGTCTTTTGTCAGATGGGTCAAGACTCAGTGTGGTTACGCAAGGAGAAAGTCGCCACCGAGGCCACGGCGAATGAAACTCTTTGCTAGTCAGGTTGTCCTCTCCAATCCGTACACTATCTTAGCGATGTCTACCTCGACCTACCTATATCTAGACGAGAGAGAAAAAAACTAGGGGAAGAAAGAGGAACGCAAAAACCGGTTCTGGCTAATCACGGCGCTCGAAACGTTACACTTTGCCGACTCAGACATACATTTATCTCATTCTTTACGATAACCCACCATCCATGTATTCACTGAAGTTATTCGTGCATCCATCGCATTTTGTGGTTGTCTGGTCTATTATGCGTACGAGCTATTCGGGTCAAATCCAAATCGCTGCTTGCAATTTATACAGTATCTCATTCGGAAACGCTACCGGGCGTGTTACCGTTTCCATAGTTCCCGGGAGAAGTAATTTATATGTTACATGTTACGTGCACATGACGTGTTTACTGTTTATATTCGATGCTCGTCATTTACGCTAGCCTAACGACGGAATTCTTTAATTTCACTCAAAATATCCTGAAATTCTTTATATGTATTGTAATCTCTTGAAATATTATGTATAATATATCTTCAAATTTTTGTATTGATTGTATTTTACTTAGTTGGAAGCTCACTTGTAACATCTCGGTTATTAATGATCTCACTTCCGCGGTTCCATTCACAAACTGAGCTATGTCAAGATATTATATGACAGGTGTGACGCACGTCACATTATAAACCGATCGTTTATACAGTCATTTTTCAACTTTTTTGTTTATAAAAAATCTACATTCCTCATTCCAGTATTTTAAGACAATTAGTTGCTTAATGATTACGTAGAGGATGCATGAGTCAACAAAGTTCTAAAAAAAGAATTTGAATTTGTGATAACGTAGCACGATAGTCTGAAAAATATAACCAGCAGGAAACAAATCTGAATCGATATTCATGCAACGCCAACGACAATTTATATTTAATCTATTCTCGGCATGTCGAATCGAATCGATCGTATAACTAACTATAAGTGACGAACATTCTTCACACCTTAGCGTGATTTAAAAATATATGTCTGCATTTTAAAAGTTTGCATATAATAAAATGTTTTATCCATTATAACTTATTTTTAGTTTTGATATCATTACCTTACTTATTTTAAGAAGAATAAATGATGTCATCTTACCAACACCATGAATTCAGGTTAATAGAGAAATGTATGAAACTCACCTGAAACAATCAAAGAAAAATATTGATTAGAATATATCTAATAAATACAGTGTATGTATACATTTTTAATCTTCCAAACAAACATTAAAATTTAACAATAATCAAACAATATAAAATAACGATAGCTAGGAAAAAAATTCGGAAAATAATAATTTATACTGTTTAATTAAAAACTTATTATGTTTTCTTAGAAGCATCAATAAATTTCCGACAGACAACACAGCTGTACTTCCGGATCTGAAATCAACAAAGCCACCTGATGCTCAAGGTCGTCGGTTCATCGGGGTAACTGTTCCAAATTTGTATATTCAAGCTATGGGGAGTTTCAGGTTTCTAGATGACTTTGTTTATTTTCTAACTTGAAGTCAGGTTTTCTACAATAATTATTATAGTCAATAATCCAGAAAACATGAATCTGCCATTTTTCCATTCTAAATATACTTTTTTCTTTCGACTTTTTTTTACGAAAAACATTGTGTTTTTAAAAATTTGTTTTCTAGATTGTTTTCAGCTCAATGGAGGTAAAAGTATGCATTTTATTCGAGGTATAGAAAATCGATTGGAACGTGTTTCTCGAGTTTAGCGAGTGGCTCGCTCTATTGAATTCGTTAAAGTTCATTACTCGAATTTTTATTTATAAATTCAGTCATGGGTCTGTGACTCGTGCAAAAATGAATATGCAATTATTCAATAAAGAAACTGATTGGTTACCAAATTTATTCATCTCTAACAATAATCAAAGTTCCAGATCAAATAACCAATAAATATTCAGTGCACTCAGTTCGACTCCACACTTAAATAGAGCACAGCAAATATATTTAATTGAAATTCAATATTCCGGAGATAAATTTCAGGATAATATAATCACCTTTATTAAATTAGAAGGTGGCAGAAACGGCAAAATAGAGAATTAATCCCGTTTCATGAATTAAGGCCGTAAAAACAAACTAGTTCTTGACACAGAAGTCACAAATAATAAACAACACTATCCGCTTGTAAACGTTCCAAGTGGGCGTTGATCTTTAGACAGGAATGGTTCAACTCGTTGCACTTTCCTATTACATAATACAGTCACGCGATGGAAGTGAATCGTTAAACCTGTCGCACTGTCGATAAATAAAAAGAAGGCATTATAAATCTCGTAAATACACAAGTAAACATTATTTGCAATCACAAACTCAAGACACAGTTCCGAAAACTTTCTTATTTATTAACCATGAAATAAGATTCACCTCATTAAGGATACTTCAGGTTCTGTGGATTTTTCCTTTACAAAATATTTACACCTTTTGCTAAAAATATCAACAACTAACTGTGCAAAACACTCAATAGCATGAACCAGATAATTTTATAATTATTGCATAATTATCACATTTGAAATTATTGCACTGCAGAAACCCTGAATCTTTTCGTAGAAGAAAATCAAAGGCAATATTTTAATGTATCATTTTCTATCAGTTTTGAATTTTAAAAGTATCGAGGAAGTTCTCGGAGCAATGTAAGAATGTGATATGTAAATGTAAACGATCGTCCAGGAAATCTCCACTTTCAGCCGTACCGTAAATGATATGTAGATTAAAAACGGAGCACAAGACCGAAATAACGGCACGCTTAAAATGCACTCTACACACCTACACCCACACGCGACAACACAAGCTGTCAGGTACTGTATGTATGTGGAGCTGGCGCCACGCTCTCCCGCTTGTTACAATTTTCTAGGCTCGTGTTACGTGTTGCGTTACTTTTCTGGAGGGGGGAGGGGCTCGGTGTAGTGAAATAGAGGGGGGAATGATAGCGATGAGCAATGATTAAACGAGAGACGAGGAGAGGGGACAATTGTAGAGCGAGACAGAGAGAGTGAGCCCTCCACGAACTCGCACAAAAGACTGACCTGCCACGAGTTGCGCTCACACTGCGCCGCGCAATCTTCGGTGCGCAGACCGAGTTTGCACGAGAGAAACGTCGACTCCAACTCAACTCCAACTACAACTACAGCTGCAACTACAACTACAACTATATATCTCCTTTCACGTCCAACGAACTTTGTCACGCTAGCCAATTTTTGTCTGCTGGAACCAGCTGGAACCCGTGCAGAAATTTTGCAGAGATTAAAAATGGGCCTAAAAAAGACAAACTAGGCTGCAACCTGGCTTGACACATTCAGTGATTACAGTGTTTTTTTTTTAATTTCATAAGATTTCCCTAAATTCCCTTCAAATCTTGTAATATCCCTTGAAAATATTTCAATTCTGTGGAATTCATTGAAAATCTATTCAAATATTTTAAAATCAATTGGAAGCTCTGATCTCGATTCTAAAGGACAAATGGCCAATACAAGATATTAAGCTTAAATATCCATTTTTCTCCGTGTAATCGCAACGTCTTTTTTACGATCGGATTGCGAACAAGTTTATCCCGAAAGATTCTCAGCTTAATGATACAATAATTAATTAGCATTTGTATCTCTATTATCAATCCTAAGCCTAGACTTAACATAACTTACACATCCAGGCTTCTTAAAAAGTCAAACTTATCATGGTATCTTAAAAAAAACTAGATAAATGATGTTCCGTTTAGTGATGAAAAGACTCGTAGACGTTGAACATGAAAGGTCTTATTGACTAGATTCATGGGGTTCTTTTAGTGATTTTCGAGAGGCTCATTCTTGAAGAACCTGCTTTTATTTTTCGAAATAAGCGAGCGCAAGGTCGATACCAACATCGATCGTTAGGCATGCTTTTACCTGCGGGCACTATTACGAAGCGAATCGCCCTCCCGATCGAAGAAGATAGGCATATCGATCACGATTCAGGTAGTGGGCGGGCAAAATGTAGTTCTGCAGGGCCCAAAAACCCTTCGAGTATATCCTGCACCTTCTCCTCGACGACTCAGTCGTATACATTCGCCAAAAACGGGTTCATGCTGCAACCGGTTTCTCATGCGTAAAACATGAGCTGGTCGAGAAAGAGAAGCTCCAGTCGTATAACTTGTTAGATGTGTATGTATGGACTTACATAGTTTCATATCCTCGACAAATACCTACCAACATGTTTTATGAATGCATTTAATACACCGAGAAGGAATGGCGCAAGATTCGTAGAACACAGAAAACTCGAGCACTTTTGATTTTTCCAGTGTTGCATATTCTAAATTCAATTACACTACTTTAACAAATTATATATTATGCAGAAACATTCATCCATGTTCCGTTACTTTGTTGCATTCCAACCGAGTAAGAAAAGGAAGCATCGTTAAATTGTTTTGCACTGGTGAAAGAATCGCAGGTAACGTCATCCATGAGTAATGTATTTCCCATGCCAGTCGGCCGACATTGTGCCAGTTTCCGTTTTTCCTTGCTCTCTACCCGGGATAATTAGCGCGTTTTTGCTACAAAATTGTGCGCGATGCGGGTTTTAAGTCATGCGGGAAGGCGGGAACGGGATAACAATAAAGAACTGATAAAACCTGACGCGGTCGTATCTCGTTATACGTACACACTGTATAATACACTATACAGTATACACGCATACATCTATGCGTTTATATATATAAATATTCAATTGGGCGTGTGTGTTTTGCGTGCACGTGCGTATCGCATTACACGCTACAAAACGCCGTAATGCCCACAATAAATTATCATACTTCTACATACATTTTTCATAGAGAGTGTATTTCTATTACTCACAGAAGCGAGACACGTATAAAGACTTTACGAATGACTTTAATTATCACAGTCCTTCATTGAGGCTACAAGCGTTCAATTAGAATTCGATTCTCGAAAAAATCGATAGAGCGAGAAGTCTCACACTGTTTTCTCTTGCTCCAATGCTATCTCACCTCTCTGCTTTAAATTTAAGCTGGCTTATTTCACGCCCGCTTACTTTACGCCGCTCGGTGTAACCAGTATCTTTATTTGATCGTTTTAGTCTCGTGACTTGCTTGTATTATATAAAAATGTATTTGCTCCTGTTTTATAAGCGAAAAGTATGCGGAGCTAATTCAGATTGCCCCTTGGGGATTGAACCGGGTATTAATAAACAAGCTTATCTCAGTTTCCAAAGAGTGTAAACGCAAACATATTAATTTAGGTATGCACGTATGGAGCAGGGAACGTTTTACGTCCGTGCGAGTGAGGTTATCGAGTAAAGGTGAATTGGTGTGGGTGTGTCGGTGCGACATTTGATCGAACTTCAATTAACATGGTTGGCAATTAGAGACGCTATTTCTGTAAGTTGGTCAATGGCACTATAACTATATATGAGGCGGCGTCGAGCGGCTTATATTCGTGCTGAACACTTTCACGACTTCGCATTATTTGCACGCGCTCTTGTTCAATGTACACACATTCGCACGCACGGAGCACATGCAATAAAGTGCAATCCACACTTTGGCTGATACGACTTCGTCCCACTTGCTGTATGTATCGCTCGATCGATCGACATGCACGCCCTTTAAATCCGGACATTCATAAATAATTTTGCTGTTTGGGGAAACCAGAATATTTCCTCCTGCATGTTTTCGCCATTAAGTGATTATTTATAATGAAATAACTTGATCAGAATTATTATTCGGTATTGTGCGTTATTGTGATTAATTGTTACTTTTTCAATAGATGGCAAATTTCATGTCTTTTTATCATTTTTCTGAAAAATATTGATATGTAGCTTTAATCTCAAGTATTGGTGAAACATATATGTTAGAGGAATTAATGAAAAGAGAAGATCTATTTTAAAGTGGAAGAGATAAATGATGAGTGACTTGGGGATATGCCTTATCTTGTGGTTTCAAGAGATTGTTATCTACATTTGCAACTTTTACTTATGAATTGCATTGCGAAGCTTAAAGCTACCGATAGTCTTGAGAAAAATTGTCGATTACAGATTACGGGATCATATTTCAAGAGTATAGAATGCCGAGAAACGTGATTTCGTTCGACCTTGCCCCTTCCAAAGGAGAGCTATATTTTTTGCTGACTCGACGTATAAGGCGAATGAGCGAGGAAAGAAACTCAACACGCGAACATCAGATGGGTCAAGTCAGCGCGATAATTGTATGATAAGAGTCTAGAGAATTCGTTTTATACGTGCTGACGGATAGGAAAACAATTCCAGTCTTGATCTCAATTTACTGCTATTTTTGTGGCGCACGAATATGTAATTTAAAAATATTTTTAAGTATTTCACGACATTTTAAATGATAAAGAATTGTTGGGGATTTTAAAGATTTCGAAGATATTAGGACTTTCTAAAGTTAGCAGTATATATTCTAATAATTCCTAGACTTACTGTCGTGCTTTTCACTCGGCATTTCCAAAGGAGAAAAACACCGTTGAACCTTGAGTTACTAGGAACGGATATTGGCTGCATCGATTCAGCCTGAAATTGGAGAAAATGACCGGAAACAATTTAGTCCCGTCGAGCTAGGGAGAATAGTGCGAGCTATGCAAAAGCAAAGTATAGGTACCAGATGTGTGAAGGATTTAAAAAGTGAGAAGAAAAGGAATAGATGGCGGCAAACAAAAGAGAGAAAGGGAGAGAAAAGAAAAGATTGCGGAAAGAGAAAAGAGCGAGAGAGAAAAAGAAAGAGAGGAAGTGAGAAAGCGTCGCTAAGAGGCGCCCCGGGGGCTCGTCTGGTTTGCACGAAGCAGCCGCATAAGAACAAGACAAAAGGAGGGCGGAAGAATGAGGAGGCATAATACTCTGCCCAGGGACTTCTTGCTTGGCTGCTTTTTCCCTTCACCCCACTGACTCAATCACGCTCATTTGCTTCTTCCCCGAGCATTCTCCACCCTCTTTATAAGGTAATTCTAGATCTAGAGCATGGCGAAACAAGGCAAGGTGTCGTGAAATTCAAGAGGAGTTTAGCCCTCTTCTGAGCACCTTATGAGCTAAAAATTGTCAAGAAGATTGAGCGATGTTTTATATGTACATTTTTCAAATTGTTTTCTTCCATCAATCTCAAGGTACAGCTTTAAATCCCATCTCCAAGACTCTCGCTCTGAATGAGAGAAGCAATAGAAGTAGAATTAACCGAGGGTTGAGGGGAATGAGGGGAATGAGCGGAAGAGAATTAGAAAGAGAGAAACGTCGTCCTCGAAGCAAGGCATTCTAGGTTAATGGCACGGTCGCAATGGTGGTCGCGTGACTTCCAGAGGAAGGTGCACTTATCTCCACAGAGGTGCACTAGTATACGTCATACTAACTAACCTATGGTTAAACCTAATCATTATAATGCTATCGCAACACAAGACGATGTAAACACAGAGGATACACCTAGTTTGGAATTCAATCGTCTCTAACGATCAATTTTCTCCATTTTTCAACAAAGAGGATATCATGATTTCTCCAGCTAAAAACAGATATTTTTAAATGTCTAGTAAGCTGAGATATCGACATATAGGTTTTTTTCCTCCTACATTAACAAGTCTTGAATACTTTTATCATAAATTAAGAATTATTTACGAAACTGTGAGCCAGGCTTGGAGGCGAATTAACAGAGGGTCGACCTCTAATTAATGTCTACTTTCAGCTAAGTGGCAGATCGATGTTACTGACCTATTCCTGTAGAGCGTAGTTGTTACTCTTTCTCAATTTTGCTAAAGTTTCAAAGATAATTTAAAAATATCTTCGGTACAGATCCTATCATAAAAAAGAGGTTGAGATTATACGGAAATTTATAATAAAAATAATCATAGGCTTAAATTATGGACAAAGGCGTGTGTATGACATTCTATATAGAATACGAAATAAGAAGTTCATAAAAGAATTAGAAATATAATTGGATTCTCGTGCAATGAGAACTGCATCGTGATTCTAGGGTTTCCCTTTCCATTGAGGCAAAATTCGAATGAAGAAAAAAGTTCTGAACAACTCGGGACGTTCAAGAGACTCGTATAGATTCGAAGGAGGGTCATGTTTCATGCACGTGTGCAACAGACACGCGTTTGCGCTTTACCGGTTGTCGGAAAAGTATGAGTTCAGTTTTAGAGAACTAAAACATGACCTCGACAAAAAAAGAAGGAGACGAAACGGAAACACGTTCATACGTTCATGTGGTCCAGCAGAAATACCATACCACCAGTTAAAAGTATATAAGCGAGCACCATCCACGATGAATCTATTTCCACGAGATCTCCCGCAGTGTTTCAAGCACATGAGATAGTTATTTGTGGAGAATAATAAACGACTCTTCTCTCTTCTGTTACTGTTCCATTTTCGACCAGAGATTTTTTTTACTTGTCAACACGTTCATTTGTTTTTAAAACAATTTTTCCTCGGCATCTCAGCATGTGTTGCATAGAAAAAAACATCGTGAAGGTGCAACTATAATTGAATATATTGAAGAAGATAAAATCTGGAAAAGGATTGTTTCCATAAAGCTGGAAATATACAATTAAAAATCTGTCATCCTGTTTAAATCAATTATAGAAACTCCTTTTGTTCACTGCACCGCAAAAAGTAACGAAGTATCGATTAGAATTTTTGCGACGAAGAACCCTTCAACGAGAGACTGGCAGGGGGAGGAAATAATTACGGTGCCCTTTTAAAAACCGGTTTCAGTCTCATTTACTTTCTTTTTTTCTCTCTATCTTTTTCTGCACACCCTTTGACAAGCCGCATGACCTCGAGACAGGGGACGGGAATTAAAAAAAGAGAGGAGTAAATAAGCGAACGAGAGAGACAGGAGAGGGTGTATGTGTATAAGAATACTCACACATAATCGAGATATCTCTTCATCATATAAGGAGAAAGAGAAGAAATAAAGAGATAGAAAGTTAAATGAAAATGGCCAAGAGATCAAAAGAGCAACTTGAAGAATGCTTGGATTGCGAGAGTTCAATCTGACCTTCCTTAAGCCCTTCCAACTTCTTCCTGAAGTAGTTGGTCCTCTTTATTTACGCCCAGTTACTTGAGCATAACAAATCTATGATAATGGTACTCGTGCCAAGAAATTTTCTTCAGCATAATTTGAATTTTACATTCCTATAAAGTCAGTAAAATTCATGATAAATTTGTAACCGATGCTCAAAAAAGAGAGACTATGTATGTTAATGACTCGGTGTTTGACTTAAAACTCGTCTCTGTGTACTGAAATTTTTATTAGAAATGAACTTTTAATTGTAAATTTCCATATAGATAATTTTATGAATCGTTTCGCTCTCACGTTAAAATATTATACGTTTCAGATACCTCTGCATCTACTTGACTTTTAAATCATCTCCGGAAAGGTTTTCTCGTCCTTCCACTTTCGCGGAATGTAATTATCCTAATTGTCAATATCGTACGAGTTACGTAAGGAGCGAGTCATTATTGGTAAACTGTAAAATTAGATTGTTGTGCTTCATGTAAATGTGTATAAAGAAACGAGCACTTGCTCATCTGGCATTAGAAGCCTAGAAGATTCATTAAAAATAGTATAGTATAAAAAAGAGGGGTTCTTTACTCGTTTCATTTTTTATTACAAACACTTTAGTTAAGAACTCGACAATGCTTTTTATGAAAATTAACAACTTCTACGTTTTTTAAAGTCCTTTAAAATTTCTAATATAATTTAAAATGCCTTGAGATACTTAATAAAAATAAAAATCTATTTTACACTTAATCTCATCCTCTATTTTTATGACAGAATTCTGACATAATGATTGGGTATCATGCAAAATTTTAAGTCTGCGTCAGAGGTAGAAGATGAGATAGAATTTCTCTCTGCCTCACTGGACTCGACAGGTGCACCATTTCAAAGGGCAGTTTGATGTGATGAATATCCGGAATGGCGACGGGATACTATATATGTGAAAGTGAATTAATGGAGATTGTGAACTTCAAAAAAATCCTTATCCCTTCACACTTTGGACTTCAACGAGGGGTGACAGGTTGATTGCAATTAGTGTAAATAATGAAAGATGTGAGATGATATGAGGCTTGGATTTCAACTCTTTGAGAACGAAATTGAAGAGAATTTGAGACACGTTGACAAAAATCAAGGCGTTGTTAAAATAGGATGGGTATTCTTTATTGAAAAGCAGAGATTGGCATTTCAAACAACAACGCGCGGAACTTTAATCGCATGTCCAAAGGAAACTGGAATTCCAACTGGTCGAGAGAATGAATTCGCATTACCGGCATGCTTTCCAGGAATCTTGATGGAACTCCCTGAGGAAGGAGCAACATCCCCATCTCTCTTTATCTTCCTCCCTTATCGTATTACAAGACCTTCTGCTATTCACTGAACCTAATCCCTCTACATCTACATGTCTTCAAAATTAAGCATCAAAAGTCTTTTAACAAGGAAAAAATATAAGAAAGAGTTCTCAGTGATTTTTTAGTATTCGTTGAAGGTTAATCGAATTAATAATTTATTTTATGTACTTGTTTACATACAAGTTTTATGGAGCAAAGAAATGATATTATTTATGTGACATTTTTGTGTCAATGATTTGCAGATATTTGATAAAGAAATCTCATTGTCATCCGACAATGAGCGATAAAGTTGAGATAACCATTAAGTAAGCAAAAGTAAGACATCCGTGGATCCTACTAGCTCATTATCTGAAAAGTCACATGGGAGAGATAATAATGTTCATTATGGTCGGTCTGCTCTAGAAATCATAGTTGTAAACTTATTGCGACAGCTGGAAGCTCACGGTTCGGTGATTACGATAATAATGGAGATTGGAGAGAGAAGGAAAGCTCACAATTGCAACGCATATAACTATAATAATATTCTTGCTTTGCAACTGGAAGTAAAGTGCACGCGCCATTGTTTTCAAGAGAGAAACTGCCTCGGTCATCGACACGTGTGGGCTAATCACTACGATACTCCACCGATAAAAGAAATGCTCGCATCTGCTGTTTATTGATATTCGTAGTAATTAATCGATTCGACCCGTATGCGCAAAATGTGTAATTATTTAGTGCCTCACATTCAATAAATGAATAAAACAATCATATCTTGCAAGAAATAATTACCTCGATAATCACCGCAATATAACGTTAAAAATAAAAATCACCATTGGAAGTTAAAATTGCTCTGAATAAATAACTCCTGCTAAAAATATTCGAGAATGTTGAATTCTGAATTGCCTACACTACCAGGATCAGTGACTGTGGCAATTCGCGCGTTATCAACCGTTATCTGAGACTGCCACAGTTGCAAAAGATAAACCAACCATGCTACAAACGTTTACCATTCCTCCTTTTCACAGAGGTCAAAAAAAGGTCGCTTCCCCTGACGCAAGGCAAACAGCTTAATAATGTTAAATAAACGAGTCGGATTGTACTTGGACAGTTAACATAGAGGATGACCTTCACGGTTTCACGAATTCATACTCATTTTTCACTTTTATCTTTACCCTTTTCTTTACCAGGAAACAAAGTGTGTTTTTTTTCTCATTTTTTTCTGCAATTTACAGCAAAAACATCTGGCATAAATGCAATTACATACAGGACGAAGTCTGCACCTGCCAGTGATGTATTGAACGTGACGAAAACAATATAATTACGTATGCAAAAAGTGCAAAAGTATGCAAAGATATTATATTCCTGTAACTTTCACTTTATTTTAGCTTTAAGCATGAAAATTTTCTCGAGAAATATTTTTTAAATACAAAGCATTTCTATAGCTATTGAATTAGAAATCATATGATATTTTACTTTGAAAAAATTCTCTCTTACCCTCTTGTTCGCGAATAAAATTTTATTCAATGCGTAAAGCAAGAATAATATGGAAAATTCTGTCAACTCGGTGATAACCTCAGCTGATCGAGTTTATTTGATTCCCTCACCCCGCAATTTATGCGTATTATTTATTTCTCTCGTATTGTGAAAGAACAAGTGCGTATCGCCATTCAAAGAGGATAACTCTTGGCTGCATTATCAATGGTTTAAAGTTTAGTGCAGTAACCCAGTGTCGTAAAGTTTTTCGCTCTATAAATAAATACCGCTTATTGTGTCTGACGGCGATACGGTTATCACGATCGACGCTCTTTTCAGTCTCGGCTGGTCTCGGCAGAGTGGACTTTGCCTGTAGCTTTCCGCTTTATAAGCAGAAACCAAATCAAGTGGAATCAAGATCGCCTGAGAAAAATAAGCCGCAGCGATAATATATATAGGATGAGAATACAAAGTGCTTCTATAGAAAGCAACATAATGGGAGAATTCAAAGTTTCAAGGCCGAAAACAATCATATAATTGTTTGGAATCTAGAGACTTTACTCTATTGAATTAAGAAAAGCATTCTTATTTTAAAATCCTGTCCTACCATAAAAAAGAGGCAACGATTATATATTTCAAAGATAATAAAAGATCTTAAATGAATTTAATGAGATTTTCAGTGATTTTAAGCAATTTTTAAGGAAACTATTATAATTTGAAGAATACGATAAATTTCCGAGTACTTTATGTAATCATATTTATGGCAAAACATCTATGGAGCTTCATGAAAGAGTTTAATGGTCCATATCTTCATTATTATTCTTATTTGATTTCCCTTCAAATCTAAAACAAAGACTCGTCTGAATTGTTGAAGATGAATGTCAAAACTACTAGATTCTGGTTCCGACATAAATAGAGTTATGTAATTATTCTTCAATTTAACAGTGATCGACCTCACCATAAATTTTATTCTTGGAAGATTATAGCAGCTGCTATAATCTTCCAATGCAACTGTACCTATCACTAGTTTAAAACAATGAGATTTTTAAAACTTACCAGACGGACGGGATAAAAATGATGTTAATGGTTTTACAGGGCTCGGTTTTGCAATTATTTACCTGAAACAAAAGCCAGTCGTTAATACTCTGCTCGTAGTGGTGCAAATAAATCTCGGTATGAATGCTCTAACAACCAACCGGATACAATAACTCGCAACAAGTGCTAGTATTAGTATTGAAACATTTTCAGAGAATAAAGCTTCCTTCATCCCTAATATTGCAATTATAACACAAACGATGCTTGGTTACATTTTACTGTCTGTAATACGACAAGACTATAATTTTTGGACGCGAAAAAAATAATTATTCAACGACTAATAAGCAAAACTCAATTGAAGCCTTTACTTAAAAGAAAAAAGGATATTCCGAGATATAAACAGATCATCAGTTTGCAAAATATAATTTATAATTCATAAATTTAAATCGAGGACATCATTTCGGTGCAGCGAATGTTTCATCTAATTTTAAAATAATTTAATTTTCAAGACTCATAAATGATCCTGATAATTATATTTCTCTTCCACTCTATATTGGTCACGATTCCATTACAGCATTCAATATGCATAGCTTCGTCGTTTGCGCCAGATTTCCTGAACTCGATTTTGTAATTGCTTTTTATAATACCTTATTCATGAGCAGTATATGAAAAGAGCCGCGAGTTTGAAAAGTGTTCATAATATGTAGATTGAAATATAATTCCAATATAGGTACAAATATTGCAGTCGTATAAAAAATTCCACAACGAACGAATTCTATTACTCGCTTTTAAAAACGGAAATGAGACGTTCCAACGCCAACGATAATATATCAAATCAGCATCGAACCACGTAGATAATAATTAACAACTTTTCCAAGGTGTCATATCTCTTCGTCTTTCTGATTATTTTATTTTCTTCCTTCCTTTTCCATTATTGGAAAAGTGCCCAAATAGTCTGAAGAAAATAACATTCCTCAATTTTTCTCTCAAGAATATGAGTCTGACATTTATTAATCTTTCTTTTTATGATTTCATTTAACTTCAGAATTAATTTTTAGCTATGCCGAGTAACATTTTTAACATCGTCATAATGCCAATGGTTAATTTTTCTTTCCTATTTTCTGTATTGGCAACCGTTTAATTTTTCTTTAATTAAACGCGTCATTATCAAACCGGTTGTATTTACTGCAGTTCCCTGCGATTGTAGGTCTCACGCTCGCCTCGGCACGTCTCATTGAGCACCAGCCCACACTTAAGATCCGATCTTCTGATTCGACTCTTCCGCTTAAAAAGAAGTCAAGTTTATATCTAAAGTCTTTTTCGTTTTATAATTTTCTATTGCAATACCTTCAATAATATTTCGCAACCTCATGGAGCGGTGGATCTGAAGAAATGATGGGCATGAAGTTGAAACATTGCATTGAAGTTGCATGAAATTTTGCAAAACATTCTGGAATCGATATAAAGAGGGCTACAATTGACTCTGCTATAGAAATATCCTTAACGAAAAATAAAACTTGAATGACGATACTATAAAGAAAAGTAAGACGAGCACGTCTCACGCAAAGTTGAAGGCACAGGTTGGTCCTGCAGCCGGTCCCGGTTGTTTGTGCACTCCTACAGATCCGGTTTAGATTTTATAGCTCTGCATCGGAGGTAATATTTCGTTTTATGACCGGTTTTCTCCTTCAATTCTTCTCTCTTGCTATATCAATGTCTACTTCTCATGATTCTAGACCCGTCTTTTCGCGAATATTTGCTTGGATGGGAGGGGTAGATAAATCTTTCAAAATTCTGCACATCCTAATAATTTGATAACAATTTAGCCTTGGGGTTATTACCGAAGGGGACCAAAAAGAGAGAAGTTATCGATGAATGCAGAGATGTGAGTGCTTGAGGTAGATTGCATAAAGTGAGAAGGAAAGCAGCAATTCCGAGCTTGCATTCTGGAGAATTTAGGGGGTTGTCAGTGAACTGACATGAACGTGCAGAACGGATTTGGGACGTTAAACTATTCGCTCGCATTCTCAGCAATCTCCACCCATCTCTGCCCTCAGCTCTCTCCATCTCTTCCTAATTACGTTCTCGCGTGGAAACTTCCCTGGTTTGGTACCCTAGATGCTCCATTGGGAGTCTGACCGCTTGGAATTCGATGGTTGAGAGAGAAATTGCATGGAAGCCACCATTCGGTACAAACGCGATTCGTCCCAGTGGTAGACCGCCAATCTCGATCGAACGAATCTCAGTATACGGTTATCTATCTCACCCACATTGCACTATGTGCACAATTCACATTTCGAAGACGTTGAATTCACTTTATATCCTTAAAATGATACAGCCACTTTAAGACTTCCAATTTATAGAAGCATTTTTTGTGAAATAAATATCTTTGAGACTAAATAAATGTGTTCTTTAACACATTTATTGTAAGTCTTCAGACAGTCAAATTAAAACTCGATTCGTTTAGAAAATTTGATGTAAAGGAGCGAGAATAATAACGTTCAACTTTGATATGTGCTTCTGACAAATGAGCGAGAAAAATACGCGAGAAACGTGGAAAACTGTCCCTTTTCGATAAACAACACCCACATTGAATGTCTTTTTTTTCTCTCATCCTCGACATTTTCCCCCATCACTATCAACGAACACGACCATCGTCATGTCCCCTGCTATGTCCTCTTTGTTCGTGATAATGTGTGGTGCAGACTACCACAAGGAAACCAGGGTAGATCTAGACGGCAATATCGACCGACCCACCCCTGCGAAACTTAAAGAGGAAGCGTTAGAACCGCTTTAAACGGCTTTCACGATCAGAACTACTGTCAACCGGAGAGAAATTACCGTAACCCGGAAATATGCGAAAATACTAGGTGCCAACGGTACTAAACTTGGAGACTATCATGTAAACCGAAAGTGGATGAGATTTTACACTTGGTGATTATTATGCTGTTGTTGGCCTTTTTTTGTGAAAAGAAAGAAAAGTGCCTGTCGTTCTGGATGATATTTACTCGGCCGAGAGTGCTATATAACGCTTGACGCTTCCTGACTCAGATAAAATGCAAGTAGTTAACATTTAAGATGCCTTTGTAGCTGTGAAGTTGTACAACGATACTCTTCTCTGCTATTAATATAGTATAATGACTCGCCAACATGAATTGTAGCACAATTATCTCTATACAGAAAATCAAAAAATGTCTGACTGGATTAAATGTCTCAGTAACTTAATTCATTATTATTATTCTTAAGGCTGTAATGATTTTTTTAATACATTGAGTTTCCTGCAAATGCCTCGAGCTATGCTGGAATTCTGCAGGAAATTATCTACATCTGAACCGTTAAAATCTACTTATGTGTATACATAAAGTTCTTTTATTAATGGCGATCGAAGCTTCCGGAGCGAAGAAATTTAATTCCCTGATCATTAATTAGACGATGCTTCATGCCTATACTTATATTATCAGGACCTGCTTTAAATTTGTAGCATAAGAAAAAGATAATGATGTAATTGCCGAGAGATAGTAAACTTTTACTTTAAAAAAGATGTAATTGCACAGTCCTTGAAGAAGGTATCATTATCAATTACTCTGTGAAATAAAAGTATTATAATCCTTGACGACATACCAGTTATTAACGAAATGTTCTTTGCTTTTCTCCTATTTGCTCTTTCTCATATTTGTAAAGTCGATTTCGCAGGGCAATCGATGTTCAGAAATAAAATTCTGAATTCTGATTAAGGGGGCGGGACTGATATTTAATGTACCTAAAGTATAGGTGCGATGTTGATTTGTATTGAATTGATATGAATTAATATATTTGAATTTGATATATATTTGCGAGGATATCAAGGACGAGATTTTATTCTGTTTGAGAATGAAAATACTGAGTACTCCTCAGATATTAAAGCTAGGAGTGGCATTAAAATTATGGAATAATATAATTAAATGAATACTCGTTCCACAGTGTATACTTTTTTTTATCACAACCGGAAGAAAGATTGTGTAAAATGTATAAATGAATCATGCTTTAGTCGAGATTCTAGTAGATGACGTGAGGAATCCAAATTAAGACAGAAATAGATTCACGACCTTGACCAAGAAAAAATAGAATCTTAAAGCATAAAGAGGATATAACAAAAACTTGTTAAACCGAATTAAAAAGTTGGAAAAAGCGAGACTGGAGGCCATAACGCAATCAAGATAAAATCTCTTTAAATCGAAACTTTCGAAATAGATAACTTTTTAGTGTCAGTAGTTTGCGAAATAGGTCGCAAACTTTAGTTCGCTAGTAAAGTTTATCAAAGTTTTCTTCACTCAATAATAAATATGAAGTTCTTTTTTGAAGTCTTTTATAAAAGTGAATTATTAGTATTAAAACTTCTGCGGAGAAGCATATTATATTTCAGCAAATTTAGTAAAGTTCGCGAATTCAAACGAATAATCAAAAATTAACATATTTTCCATTCGTTGAATAAATTGCAGATAAAATCTTTACACGAAATTACAAAATCATTTTGAAATTTATTCGGCACAAGTTCAATTCTGATGAATGGGCTAAAAACAATTCGACGATTCATTCAGCTGACAATGAGTTTCTCTGAGAGTTTATGGTTTCACGCCACGCTTTGGCTCAATAGTGTTGCCACCACTTAATTTCCTCTCTCTTTCCCTTTCTCTGTGTTCCTCTCCTACACCCACGCCCACCCTCAACATTCTCATCTCTCTCGCTCGGACACGTCATGCAGAGAGCGACTCTTTGTCTTGATCTAGGAGAACGAGTTGTTTGTAACAAACAATGGCCTGACTCACGTCGAATGCAGCAATTAGAATATATAATCGGCTATGTAAACTCACGTATACATTTACTGACCCACTCCTACATACAATGAAATCTCATTACAAGCTATCTCTTTCCTTCGACTCTTCCGCCTTTCCCCAACTCTTTCATCTTCATTTTTTTATTTTGCACCACTGATCATTTAACGACTGATAACTTATATTCATAACAAGTTCGCACGAGTGTAGGCCGAACCATTCATTGTCGAGGTATCCACTCAACGTGTACACACAAACAATGAAGTAATTAAAATCGCTGTATTAAATTCTAACGCTTCGCGAATCGGATTTAATTAAGCGCTTTTCTTTTATGAAAATTTTCGAGAGTTTAAAATACGCATTTATTATCAATATTATTTGAAATATTGCATAGATAATTAATAATATTCAAATACAAAAAGAAGACACAAAATGACATGAAAAAAAAGCATCTGATGTGAACACGTCACGATTATTATACAGATAATCTTTTGGCTTTTGACGATTGAATGTGTGTTATTTATAATTTTTCAAATAATTGACATTCCGGCCGATCTAGCTAAGTATGCATTTATTTCAAGCCTCATTCTTAAACAAAACACCGATTTATAAGAATGTGTAGCTACACTAGTGCTCATGAATTGCAGACACTTCCTGCGCTCTCGATTCTTGGTGGACGAGGCAAGTGCACATAAATTGCAAATGGTTATGTACATACTTTATTACTATTTGAGAGAATTTGATAGTCAATGTTGTTATGAAAAACAAGTTCGTGTTGAGCACTGTGCAATAAATTTAGTGGTTGTAGGTTCTGTGGGTGTAATAGATACGAAGGGAGTAATATTTGCTTCAACGGGGGATACCGGTTAGATTCATAAACGGAATAATAATCACAGAGTGCTGAAGACTCGCAGAAGTAAACAGTAAATATTGACGGGAAAGTCAAGAAAAGAAGAAAAACCTATCCAATCACTTGAATGTTTGAGTTTCAAACCAGCATAACAATCGCACCTTTTCAAGGTAACAGATGGAGTTAACTGTAACATAAGATAGAGGGATGCCCGCATCGTATAATTGCGTCACGCATGTAATCGAATATTATCGAGCTCAAATACAAACTCAATTGTGAATGCCACCCACACACATTCGAGCAAGTATGTAGCGTACTTATAAAACATAAGAGGGCGATGAATTATGCATATAACAAAGCTCTTAGGAAGTTTGCACGTCTATGTACTGGGTGACTCGTAAATCTTGATTATCAAGTTGCTATTTATAACACAGCGAGAATAAGAAAATATCTTATTATTTTTTTCACTTGCGTCTTTTTCTTTGCACCTTTCTAACATAAACGCCCCATTAAAGCGTATCCAAGCGTCTGACACTTATGAATAATTAATATAAAATAAATTAAAACAAAGCTCGTGAGAGAATTGATTTTTGCTTGAAATGAAACATTAACATTCATGTTTTAATATAACTTATAGAGATTTCTGTTTTGAAATTCTTTAAAATTACTTAAAATCCTTTAAGATGTTTTGATATCTGTGAAGCGACTACTCAAGACGAATCACGTAATCAAGCAATTATTGACAGCTCTGATCGCGATTCTAAAGTACAGACAGCGAATATAAATTCCAACCAAAAGATCGTGAGATCGTGAGAGATCATTTCACTTTATACCTCGGAATCTATTAGTTTTTCATACTGCACATTTCAATCACTACAGAAATGTCAATTTTGTCAATGAATAGCGCACAGTGAACTCCTTTGTTCTCTCAAGATAAAGTTCCTGGCCAACAATAAGACCCGCGACTGTTTCTACCGAGAGAAGGCAAAAAGCCATACAGACGAGACGATCGTCCAGTTGCGGTGATTAGCGATGCTTGTCCTAGGTCGGCATCGTGGTAGACAACCAGGAAACGAAAGTTCCACGGGCTTTGAGCCAGGCGTCTCGGTGACGGCCAACATTTTCAAATGATTCTCAACGCGTACATAAATCAACACTGTACAATTTCAACGATTCTATGCAAACATTTTAAGCGACTTTCGATGTCAAGGCAACAGTTCACATCACATTTTTAATGGAAAGTGTTAAAGGATAACAAAACGTTTCTTAGGACTTTTTTTTTTCATCAAAAAGTCTGAAAAGTATTCGACGTTGATCTATAAAAAGTTATGAAATCACTTGGGCGGGTTTATTATATGACATTCTGATCTCTTGAGATATGAAACAAGCAGAAAACATTTATGGGTTAGTAAGGGATAGTCGATGTTATTCGCTAACTGGACGAGAAATTCTCTGGAGTCTGCTTGAACAGTTTCCCTGTTTCCCTCGCAGTATCTCTTGCCTCGGCTATTGTGACCTGGCCAGGACCTTTGACCTTTCCTGGTGATCCTATAAAATACCAACCGTCCACTCTCTTTTTCCTCTTTCTTTTCGCCCTTATATCCTCGTTCTTGACGCGTCTGCGCGTGACCCCTCCTTACCTCGCCATTTCCCAGGACTTCTGTGTCCTCGAGAAACCTCCTTCCTTGGGAACTTTATGCATTAGCAAAAAGTTTTTTGAAACAAGTGAGCTTTACTGGCCGTCAGTTGAAAGTTACTCGGCGAACAAACTTTCCTCAAGTTACTGACGAGTCGAGAACGCTGACTCTTTCCTTCGTCGTTCTCTTATCACAAGCGTCAGAATCGATGATATAACGTCGAGTGTAAAGTTTTCCCTCACTTATTCACTCACCCTGGTTCTGCCTCTCAAAGTCTTCTTCTTGTTATTCACGCACGAATTCACTTTTCCTGGCTTTTCGTTAATTGCCGAGTACGATAGGGGAGAACTGATTTCAAGCCTTCTCGTTTGAACTTTTGTGGTCTTTGAATTCCTCTGCTCAAAGGCAGTGTGATTTATGTGTTCTTATTTACTGATTTTATCTTCTATCATGCAACCTTATTTAATTATTTAGCACAGGATACTTTTCCATCTATATTTCCTATCAGATTGATTAGCCGATTTAGTTATAAACAAATGTATTTAAGACTCTGGAAGCAATGAAGAGTTTTCGAAGATTTATATAATCGTCTTTGGGCGTATACTTAACAATCATATCAACTTATTATAAATTCATAAAGACGTCTTGGACAGGAAATCTGAATCATCCCTTTTTAATCGACTGAATAGAAATGAGGGTTAAATTGAGCCACGTGACGGAGACTTGGGGCGTCTCCATGACGATACTGCTTTGAGCAACACGAAACCATTTTCCAAGAACTAGTTTCGACATCTATATCTCCTTGAGAAAATAAAGAACCCTCCATGAAAGAACTTATTGAACCACAAAAAATTCAAATAAGGATCTACTTGGATCTAATGATTCCTACACTTAACAGACAAATATCAGGATATTACCTTGGGAGCTCCCAAGGGAAAGAAATACCGTTTATCATAAAAGTGAGGTAGATAAAAATATCTTGAATCTATATTGCTAGTTTTATCAATAATTCTCATGAAAATTGAGAAATCTGAAATCAGCTGTCGTCAGTGCACCAGTTGATCGGCGCCTGAATACATTTATGAGATATACTCTGATGCATGCGTGATGCTCATGTTCAGGCGCAGAACTCTTGATACGTGAAAACGTTGACCAAGGGTAACCAGCAGGTGCGACTTGCTTGGCCGGTGGTACGAGCAGGTGAGTCACAAACAGGTATGAAAGTGACCTGAACATATTATGTCCACATAACTGCTCTCGAAAAAATTCCTCATGGAATTTCTCTGGGGAAGGGTTATTATTAGTCATCCAGCACAGAAATTGTAAAAAAAAAGTAGAGATAAATGTCCTTATGCAATATCCAGAATGACGTGGCTATTGATTTTGTTCTTCAATAAAATATATTCCTTTCATGTATTATATCTTTTGCAATCTCTTGTCCAGCAAGAGACCCACATGTACTACTCTGACAAACCATATTTCAGAGAGAGAACAAGGTCACTCATGTATTTTACATGGATGACCTCAAGATCTATGTTGAGATCACGAAGGTTGAGATTTGCTCTGAGAATTGCGAAGGCGTACATATGGGATATTTGAGTCGAATTGGGGTTGGACATGTGCATAAGATTGATCTGAAACGAGGGAAGATGCAGAAGGCAGTCGCCCTTGAAGGACGATGATCAGATTTCATTTGCTAATCGTATTTCGTGGTCCATATTTTTCAAGGAAGATAAAAGAAGAGTGAGCAAACACTGAATTGGCGCATTTAGCTCACAACTGAAGAATTTATTTCCTGAATATATAAATAAGAAACATGAGAAATCTCGACAGTTCTTAATTAGCATAGCCGATGTAGCCAGCAATAACCTGGAACTGATTTCCATTAAATTTGCATGTTAATTCCTATCAAAGAAGCGGGGAATCGAATCCTCAATCCCACTCTACGTACACTGAAAAAATGGATAGTTGGGTCAACTAACGAGTTAGTAAACTAGTATAGTAAACTAGAATAGTTAGTAAGCTGGTATATATAAACTATAATTTGAGTAGTAACTTTAATTAATTAAATAGCTGACACGACTATTAAATTAGCAGTACCATAGTTTACTAACTGGTTAGTTAACTCAACTATCTACTTTTTCAATATAAAAGGAAAATGTGACTGGATGAGATCATTTAATTAGAGAAGATGAAACGCGATCCATAAATGAGTATTCAGTGAGTATTCAAAATTGAGTATTCTTTTGCAACATAGACAAGACCTCAACTTTATAAAAATGTTACAAAATTCATCAATCACTCAACATAGAAGACTCTAAAATCACGATAAGCTATGAATTATACATAACGGAAAAACATGATGAGTGAAATGAGCATGATTTCTACATAACAATAACATCAGATAAACCACACAGCTGTTTCTGTAAATAAACTGACATGGAAAGTCAATTTATTTTTAGCGAAACTCGCTCTAGTTGGAGTCATTATATCAATCCATTAATATATAATAACTCCTGCACCTCTTTCAAGTTTATTCATGCGTGTGTATTTCCTACTGGCCTAAATTGAAATCCGATTGATATATAGCTAGGTCTTTACTAGTGTCATGGATTGAAAGTGAGATTGGCGCGTTTTGGCAATAGACCAATTTTCACCTCCCTAAATTCTAGTTTGTTGCTTGTACGCACTCATACAAAACTATACAGCGGGTTTTACGTTTTGCTATTTCCATACATCCGGGTCGCACTACTACTGCACGACCCATTTCCTTCGTTCTTCCACACTCGTGTAAATTTAAATGCTAATCTGACAACTCACCATTATATACAGTTTTCTTCCTATCAGAAAAATAAATTAGGTAAGATTGAATATCGCATGTTTTGATATTTCTTTAGGTTTCCAGGGAATATAATTCATACCTCTTTTATCTCGGGACCTTCTTTATTTCCTCGTAATAATTTCCACCAACAAAAGGGATGGGCTCTTTTATTCACTTTAATAAGCTTTCCCTATTGATCTCTTTTCTGCGAAGATACGCTGAAGAAAACATCATAGAGTCTAGTCCGACAAGTCTATGTCATTAAAAGGCGCGTCGTCGCGCAGCTAAACGCATTTGCACGCGGCTCTGCAGCCACAGCTGTGGTATGGAGCGTGTGCGATGCATTATGCATTATGCATGCAACTGCTCGTTGCACTGGCGCGCATAACTGGTACGCCCACCTTTTTCGCATATTGTAGTTATCGAAACTTGCCCGTCATCAGTGCCAAGCACTAACAGAACTTTCATTCTTTATCTGTCCCTGAACTATCAAATAGATGTCATTCGGAAGAATATCTAATGTTTAATTCTACATCTTGCTTTTCCCACGAGCAGATCAATTCGAGGTCATTCAGTAATCAGGAGTGTTTTCCAGTGATTCCATTCAGAATATCGCAAATAGATTCTTGCAATCTCGAAATGATCGAAACAAGATTTTCTCTTCAGCTATTGATTGGATTTGTATTCGCCGATTACATGAGATTTTAAGTGATTTTAGGGAATTTAAAGGGATTTCAATAAAATAGACAAGATGTAAAAGGCTATGAATGAATCAAGAAGAAAGCAAAAAATGTGCAAAGTGAATCAGCTTTCAGAAGAAGGTAGGTGAGAAGCTGGAAAAGGACAGTGTAAAAGTCAGTCCAGGAAAGGTAAGACGACAGAAGTGGGCATGTGTATACCTGGATCCCGTTGTTGATCCCGTATAAGTGTGTGGTTGGCGAATGGCGAGGCGGTCTCAAAGCTAGGAAGCTGGTATAACGAAGTCGGCGCTTCAGAGAGTCTGTTTCGGGTCGCGACTGAGGTAAGCTGTTCTGAACAATAATTATCCGAGTTCAGCAACTCGGCAGTAGGCACTGAACACGATCACCTCGCAGTTAAACCGGAACGAATACAGCTACAACCTACCTTACCTAACTAACTGAGGACTGTTAACCATGTACAAATAAGTACGCGGCCCGCTCGTCTATTACTTGGTACTCCAAGTAGGAAGTTTCTGCTAAGAGCTCTCTGCAGACATACTGAACTGAACATGATTATACGCAAGCGAATGCTTTCTGCGAGATTATTCCATGAGAGGATGCCTGTAATACACATTATTTTACCTAGTCTATCGCTCGCTGGTTCGCAATCAACCGCCAATATGATACGTGCCTTTGGGAAACACGCAATCTGTATTAAAGCAATTGACACGGCAACAGAGCAACTCCAGTTGGGGTCTACTGTAAAAACAGTTTCTGCGCTATTCTGAAATCGTTATACATAAAACCATGGACATAACACAGCAGGCCTTGATGTAATTTTGAATGCCTATAAGTTTAAATTACGCAAATTAGCATCTTTCCAATTTGAGTAGCTTGCTCTCGCAATCTGAATTAGTAACAAGTTACTGATGAAATACTGCCGATTTGTTTATCACTTTAGTAAGCATTTTTAATATCTATTAGTTAAAAATTACTAATCCACAGCACGACTCAAAATCGACTGTAAAAATTATTACTAAAGTGAATTAGTAAACTAATCGTCACTATTTTATTTGTAACTCTTACTAATTCAGATTGAGAGAGTGTATTCCCAACAGCAAAATATCTAAGTCGAACTGAATTCTTCGGAAAGAGAAAAGCGTCGCGAAATTTTGATATTATCAAATAAGTCATAAAAAGCCGCACGATTCAAGGCCAAGATAGTTATTCCTTTTTGCTTAATGTTATATGGGATTTAGCTTGTAAAGTTACAAAGTCTGGACGGCGTGTCGTTTTAGACGTTGAAATACTTGTGATCATGGCACGATTTGCACTTTGATATAGAATCTCTCCTCGTGGGAGGTGCAGCAAGAACCCTTGCTCGTTTTACGAGCATTTCATTTTACTGCCTCGCAAACAATAGGTTCTATGTTGCTGGGTACCGGTTACATGCGTGTTTCGTTTACATTATACTGGGACCCTCCTTAAGGTTGCATGAGCGTGAGGATTATCGGCGAAGCAGTTTAGCTTTGCCAGATGTAAATCAGATTCCGAGGATTCTCGGAAGACAACTGAATAATCTAAAGAGGATGGAGAGATATCGGCTGAGAGAGACTTCATGACAGGGAATTGCGTTTGGAAATATACGTAACCCGACATGTAACGTAGCTGTCTACTAACGGCTCATTATACTAAATCAGACGTTGAGTCCAAAGTAATTCCGTGGATGTCAGCTAACTAAATTAAGTTATTCCCGGTACAGCGTCTCAATTGCAACATTTACTACAGCACGTCGCTCAACAAGTGACTGACATATCGCGAATGAAATAAATGTGAATATTGCAGAGGTTCAAATTAAATTAGCTGTATTGGGTAAATCTGTCACACGTAAAATTTGAACACATTATTATTTCACTCGGACTTTATATCGATTTTACGCCTCATTAAAGAAAATCTCATTTAGACGATTGGCTTTAGACCGAACTCGGAGGTTTTAATCCGATTCGCTTCATAAGTTCACTGAACTCGGAATAATATCCGGAAATAGAGAAAAATTCATCATTTTAGCCGAATTAATAATGAAAGGGATTTTCGTTAAAATAGCTTGCAGAAATATATCTTACCAATTCCCTCGAGAAATTAAGTACAGCAATGAAGGAAACTTACCTGGAACAAAAGAAAAAGTAAACGTTTAAAATCTGTCTTAAAAATTAAATTAACTAGTCATGAATCCATTTTAAAATCCATTGAAATGCCTTAAAGTAATTGTAATTTTTTAAAATGCCGGACAACGCCGAGTAAAGCTATACTAGTTTATTATAATCCCGGCTTTCGAGTTAAACTCAGCTTAACTTAAAAACTTAAATCAGCTCGTAAAACTCATCAACGGAACTCATCTGGAAAACTCGGACCAGCTTTAACTCGAGCTTGATCTTCAACTCGGGCAAATAAACTTTTCACTACCTTAATAATAATCAGGAAATGAACAATTTTCCACAGGCTTTAAAGTATGAGGTTTCGTGTTCATACTTCATTCGCATGCCAGTTATATTAATTAATGCACGTGGCATCAGTAAATCATGCGTGACCGAGTATCCCTGTGAATTTTAATAAAATGTGCACACATTGTTCATGAGTAAGAGAGTGAATGCACATATATTACAAAATACCATGAACCGCCCACGTAGTGGACGAAAGTGCTTTAATCTGCCCTTTATATAGTGCGTACCATGCATATGCAGAGAATATTTTCAAACGACACGAACTGGATGCAAGCTCGGCTTTGCTACTTGTGGAAGGGAGTGGCTTGCGATCGTATATCATCCCTGACAAGATAAAAGCTCATCCATGGCCGTTAAACGAAACGAACACACGAGAATTCGGTCGAGTATTCGTGCCACGTTGTTCGCGAACAATGCCACTGTAGATGGATGTGCTTTTTAACTTTTCCCAAGTTTCTAAGGAGCTTCTCTCATGGTGAAGTTTCTTTGAAACTTGTTTTGAAAGGAGCAAGATATTCTTATAGGAAAAGTTTCCTTGATAAGTTTAAGAAAAGAATTTATTACATTTTTAAAAATAAGTTTATACAAGTGATTAACTTTACGGCACATAAAAAAGAGCTGTCGATCACTTTATTATAAACCGACTCTTCATTCCTTTTTTAAAGTTCACGAAATTATCAAAGACCCATTTTCTGTTCAGAAGTTCAAGCACCCGAATCCGGTAAATTAGCATGAGAATAAAACTGAGCAAAAGGAGAGCGAGTTTAAGTGGTGCCGAAAGTGCAGTCTTCGTGTTCGTCCGCACGAAAAAAGAAAAGTTAGAGTTCTTAGCAGACTTGGTGGACTTGCAAAAATAAAAGGACGAAGGAAATGGATAGGGATGGTAGAAAGAAAAAAATGAAAAAGGGTGAAAAACGATCGACTATATGTACCGAAATCTATATATAGTATCTATTCCCAATCTAATGTCAATAAAGTGCCAAACTGACATAAGCATCCACAATCTTATGTATATCACATTAGCATAATAGAAAAACACGTGAAAACCGAGTTGAAAAATATATATCTAGCATTATTAGAAATTTACCCGGCGTTTCCCGCAGGTTTCACGTTAAATGTATCATATAAGTTATAAAAAGAAAGTATGCATATTTAATTAAAAAATATTTTACATACATCAGCAAGACATGAATAGAAGCGTAAAACTCTGGAGCGGTAATGAGTGCAAAATATCGTCGGGGCATCGTTCTGAGTGTTTGCCAGATATTTTCAGCAATGTGTCACCCGACACGAGTGTATGCAAAGCGTTTATTTTTGCAACATACACACATAAGAGTGCCCAAGGGGATTCAGGAGGGCCTTGGTGAGCCAGAGAGGACGAGAGACTGAGCTTCGGTAGCACACGCAGGAAGCAAGGAATTATACCGACGAGAGACGAAAACGACGAAGACGTCGCTTGAAAACTACTTCAAAGACTTAATAACGGTCGTCTCGTTATTTTGTAATGCGTCGAGCTCTCCTCTTTTACGCGCCAAGTCGACAAGGAAAGAAAAATTAAAAGAGAAATTTCGAAAAAGTAGGAATGAGAAGGTTACTGCACGACGTCAACTTCTGAAGAGATTTTTCTGCGACGAGTTAATTTGAAACTTTACCGTGTTTAATTGACTGGATTTATTTAATGAGAATCAATTGCGACCTTTCAGTGAAAGCCAGTGCGACAGTTCCAGATGGATGGGAATTTGTATCTAATTATAAATATATAATATTTGTTGAATAAAATTGCACGGATAAAATTTGAGTATCTGGAAATTGTATACTTATGTACTCTATATTTCGAATATAATTTTCTCTGTTTTTCAAAGAGACTTTTTAGATTCCTGTGCCAACTTGTAAAGTGGAGAGTAAGTAAAACGTAGGGAAAGCAAAGAGAGGAAAGGCAAGAAAACAAAGAAGTGGGAGGAAAGAACATAGAAGCAAAAGGAAAAAGAGATCAAACGAGTGAAAGAGGGGTTGTGGTTATATTTGCCTCGTGACGCAACGAACTTCACAGGACCGACGTCGACTTTGCTTCGAGTCACTTTGCCATGGATTGGATGAGCATGATGAGAATGAGAAAGTCTTTTTGGCGATGTGATGAAGAGACGAAAAAAGAAGAGGAAGGAGATAAGTAGATTTAGAGGGTGGCTCTGGGCCAGCTTTATTTCCACCTTGAAGACCACGATCTCGATTCGCACTTGACGGCTGTCGCGAGTCAGGCGAGCTTTTCGCGTGTTCTCTCCCGCAGATCTTACTTGGAATGCGTTAAAAGTGACCTTTACTTCCGCAATTTAAATACTTCAGCTAATACGCCTTTTGATTACTGATAGACTAACTTTTTAATTAATTTCACTTGTTGGAAAGATCATTTAGACCACTTGAATGACAACTAATATTTGTGGAATTCCTCTTTGTGGGAGTCGATCAGGAATTGGGTCAAACTCGTTTATCAACTCTCCTCAATTCAATCATGATGCAAATATAACCTATGAATAATACCACGGGTCAATGTAACTTTTCTATTTTCTGGTAAATTATCAGAAATGTTAGTGACTTCTTAGAAATTTTGTCGAATTTCCGAGAATTCTATTGACTCAGTAAAATTACAGTGAATTTTCGAGAAATTCTAGTAACTTCTTGGTGATTCTAGTGAATTCTTAGAAATTCATAAATTCTTAAAAGCCTTACATAATTAATGTACGCTCCCTTACCTAATTGCAAAATCGACACATTCAAAGTACTTTTGAGAAAGTTAAGCGGCTAAGTAGGTAAAGTAAGAAGAGGCGAATGAAACTTGGGGGAGAAGAATAAAAGGTTGGACCTCGATAAACGTGGTTCCATTATTGAAGTGGAGGTAGAGTTACAAAAAAGCAAGATAGCGTGGTCTCGCGATTTCAGGAGGGTCGAGTAGATTAAGCGAGTTCCAAGGCGGACAAAGACTCGAGGGCCATATCCTCTATCCGATTCCAACACAGCATTACCAACACTATTGCTATCGGCAGGACTCGCTGATTCTCTGCTTTCCTGACTCAGCGAGGGGGTCTTCTATCCTTCATCCTCCTTTCACCGTCTCTCTCTTTCTCTCCCTCTCTGTCTACATCCTTCCCAGCATTCGAAAGTTCTACTTCCTTAGCCGTGGCTGAGCCGCCAACAACTCTTTTGTTTGTAGACCCGTTCTTCTCGCAGTTCCTCGAACCATTTATTCCTCGGCGCTAGCAATTCTTCCTTTTTCTTCTATCTCGCTCTTCCCTTGCTAGACGCCGCCTAATATGACTTCACCCTTTCTTATTTTATTTCCACTCTTCTTGTTTCATTTTCGCTCTTCTTATTTTATTCGCTCCACTCCTCCAGGAGGATCCATCCACCTTTGAAAGGTTTCTCTCTTCCTCTGCTTGATTCTGCATAGGTGTCCTACTCATCATCTCTCTCTAGTCGGGTCCTTCATTTTTTGCAAGGTTTTATTTGTAATGATCTCGACTCTAAAGTAGAGCCGACCGTCGCGACGGGTTCTCCAACCATTGGCTCCGGCTTAATCGAGTTGGATGTAGACCGACTTCATGAATGAGCGAAGCCAAATACTTTAAAGCTGACTTGCCACGGAAGGTGAAACGGGGCTCTTGTTCGACCTAACTACTTTCGACAGGTTCATCGATTCCACTGCTCATCGACCTCGATGACCCCCTTAACTCAAGCTTCATCGATCATGCTTTTCTTTTCCGTAAACTAATTCAGATTATCTTGAAAGAAGAAGGTAAATTCAATTTATCCACTTGACCTGTATCAGATAATGTTCGATAATCAAAAATCATATAATTGATGATCCAGTAGCATTATTACGATCTTGAAACAAAAACCATAGCCTTGCCCAATCTAGATTCATTAATCAAGTTTATTAATCAAGTCTCATTAATCAAATCTCCTCTTTCTTCTTCTGTATCTTTAGAAGCTCTTTTCTCACAAGGAAGGATTAACATGGAACTGGTTTCGCAAAACAATCTATTTAAAACTCTATGGTCGTTGAAGCGAGGGTGGTGAATCACGAGCCAACCCATGGGAAATCGAAAGCTGGATATGCCTTTATTGCCCGATAAAGATTAATGCTTTTGCGTGGGACAGCAGTCGGTTGCCTTGTCATCATTGGTCAACAATATAGTGATTTCCGCGGTTGATTATCAACGCTAGTTCACAGTATCAATAGCATCGGATTTATGTTTAATCTTCTCTATTTCAGGTTTGATTTAGAAAAGTTACTGAATTCTATCAAGAATTATTAGGATAAACCGTAAGTTAAACTTGTCTCTTCCTGCAGTTGATACACTTTACTATTTAAGACTGTACACAACTTGAATTGCATATACTATGCAAATTCTCATGCATAAAACATGTAACATTAGATCTCTTTCCTGAAATTGGAAAAAGGTACTAAAAGTGTGAAATTCAAAAACCATGTTATGCATACTTCGTACAGAGGAGCTCCATAATGTTATAAGAGCTCTTAACTTTGCTACGCCCTGAGATAGGTTCTAAGACGCTGCTACTTACAGTTTAAGATCGTGTTTTATGAGCTATATCATAAAGTCTAAAGACCTGCGGTGAGAACCTACCTTTTTCTAGTTGCTGGGAAACTGGGCTCTGGGTCCTCAAGGATGACTGTAATTGAGCTGCATTTCCTGGACGTCCTCTTGGTCTGCGACCAGGTCGAGGCTGAAATAAGTAAAAAAATATGCTCAGTTTAAATTACTCTCATAATCCGTCTTCAATCTATAAAGTTGAACGTAAGTAGCATACGTTCAAGCTGAATAGAAATTCTTCAGTAGAAAAGGACAGTTAAAGTCAGACGTCATAGTCAGACGTTCAAGTCAGACGTTCAAATAAAATCTTTACTCTCGAAGTTAAATCAATCTTACTTTTATAAAAAAAAAAACTTCATTAACTATAACTTCCGTAGCAAAGAAACCGTTAAACCTAGCAATTCTTGACCCATGGAGAATTTCATAATCATAAACAAATAAATGTTCCATGTTTTCTCTAGCTTTAAAGTTTTTTCCCAACGAAACTGGCTTTGCCAGGCGATGTTTCATGACACACATTTTGTTCCCGTTTCTTCTGCATCTCCTCGAGATAAGTTTACTGAGCATTGCAGTCTCTTCCTTTCTCTTTCATTCCGTTTTCCGAGTCGTGTTCAAGTGAGATAATCGCAAAGTCAAACCGGCTGTCCTGAGTCTCGCCGCTTCTCCTTGTTGCCACTCGTAAAGGTTCAGGGGCTTTGTTTAAACCGAACATTTATTACCGCAGATAAACGCGACGCGCTCCACGGGTTGACGGTCAGAGATAAATAATACTGAACCTTCGTATATCGGTCGCTACTTAATGTGATGCAATGTAGTTTGCAAATGTGACAAGACATGCACAATATGCAAAATGATATGAAGTATATGTGTGTGTATTTGTAATTGTGCGTGTGATGCAAGAAGTGCAACATCAGAATCCTTGGACTGGACAAGAAGAGAAAGTAAATCTCGACTTGGACGTTCTGGACAAGCAGGAACAAGAACTGTCTCTAAATAACTAAAATTAACTACACTTTACTGCTGACCTAAATATATTCCAACTCTTATTGCCCCATTTGTTTCCCTAGAACAACATTCTTCTTCTTTCAAAGCACGTAATTCGCAAAAGAAGCAGAAGTATCTCATAATGAGGTGTGGCGGAACAGAAGAGCACATCACGAGGACAGATACCTTCTGAATAGAAAGAGAAAACGTGCATCAGCAGACACTTCCGAGAAGTTCCCTCTTTAAACTGCAGATCTCGCAGAATTAATTTCTTGAGTCTTCTGTATTCCCATCTCTAAAACGAGCGCGGTGTGGCGTTTGCTCTGCGCTCCTTCCTTCTCGAAATACCACGAGCAAACAATTTCGTTCATGTAGAAAGAAGAATCCGAGGCGATGTTCCGTATGTGTTTTATTGCAAATTGAGGTTAAAGTCTCTGGCGCATGGCCAAGTATTCACCTAGGCCGGAACATTCCGCTTATATACATACATCCAACTGTATGCTTGTAGATAGGATATAAGGAAGGTAGGTGCCCTCACATGGAGTGCACCAACACTCAGACGACTTGTGCTGAAGTAAGAGCATGACCCATTGCTCTTGTGTACGACATGCACGAATTTATAAAGAAAACCTTGGGATTTCAATCCTATCATAAAAAATAGGTTGCGATTTTATCGAAAATAGATTCCCACAATCTCGGAATCTGACGCCACATTTTTTCCTCACTTATTGGTTGGATTTGTATTAGAAAGGATTTCTAAAAAAAGCCCTGAAACTACTTCTTACATTCAGCTTTCTAAATCAGAGTATAAAATCACTAATGAAACAGTGTCAAGCAGTGATAGGTAATAATAATTACAATGAAAATATTTACAACTTTAGCTAGAACTAAACTCGATTCCGAACTTTATATGCAAGAAATGCTTTAGAGTCCATAATTTTACATGTCCAAAGTATAGTATACGTGGTACTTTAAATACTTAGCAGGAAGTTGCTATAAAGAATTTATAAAGCACTCTTTATATTGATCCATGTTTACAAAAGAATAAACTGCTTCTTTCTATTTCTGAATGAAAAATGTTAGATCATACATAAAATTTATTACTCAAGCTTTACGAGCAGAAAATAAAATTCTAAAGCTGAAATAGTTTGACATCATGTGTTTGTACAGCAGCTAGCAACTACTTTATCATACTGAAATAAGCAGTTAAATTAAAAGACTCCCGTTCTTTATGGCTGCTTATACATTACATAAAGTAATAAAAAAAGTAGAGTGTTTTCTAGGCCAATTTTTCAAGTTTCTTAAGTATGCATTTCGAGGATTTTCAATTAATCTGGGTACTATGACCCAGAAGTGCCAAACTATTGCTAACCATTGTCATATACGTAGGCGATGAATACTCTGGTCTATTAGCATGAACTGTCGATTGTAAATCGCTTCGAGTTAATCGAATATAACGTGCGTGGACACTAACACCTTTTTTCCGGAATATATGCTAATTTAATTAATGCTTCCGTTGCAACTAAAAAGCGATATGTGTCTAGAATATGTTAATTGAGAAAATATCGTCAACATAAGTGTCTCATACCGTATAAGTATTGATACAGGGACTACTTGCAAATCAATCATCGCTCTCAAATTGAAAATATATTATACTTTTCATTCAATATCTTTGAGCTCTAAATATGCAAAGAAATTTCTGGATATTAAAGATTAAATTATTTAAAAATTGATTATAGATAGGATTTTATAGGGTATTAAATATTATTGTTACTGTAATTGCTATTATAGGGTATTACAGATTTTTGCTAGTGTATGCACGTGATATTCATCGTGTTATGTGTAAGAGAGACGCACACACATCCCACGCATTGAATTACGAGACGATAAGCGAAGCGACTTGAAAATTGCCATGCTTGTTTACCAGTTTTTGTCGCCTTTTTTTCCACAAGTAAGCCAGTCGCGGTTGCTAACCGGTTTGAAATACCGGTTGAGGCTTAATCTTTACGTATAGCCTCTACCCACCTTCCACCCTCGGTCCGTCTCTCTATATCTCTACCAAGACTCGCAAAATCAACTTATCAACCACGTCTTGCGAGAATCTACACTTTGACGATCTTTGGCTTGGGATTCTTTTGATGTTATACCGCCACTACAATGTCCCGAGTTTCATGGAACGAATGTCGGTCGACGGGACCAGGTCAAGATTGGTTGAAGTGAAAATGAAATTTCGGAAGGGTTCGACGTGGGAAGATATATGATTCTAATCTAAAGAAGAATAAAAAAGAATGACAGAGAATGTATTTGTGCAAAAAAAAAGTCGAGTCTATACGGTGATCGAATTGTCACTTGACCTTGAAATGTTCGATCAAAAACCAGTCTATCGACCCCAACCAATTAATCGTGCAATAAGTCGAGAAAGAGAATTTAAGCTAAAGAGATGACGAAACATTTGAAGTGGAATGTTTAAAAGCATAAAAATGAGAGTCGCTTGACCTTTTTTGTACATACATAATATGAATATGTCGAACCACAAATATTACACCCAATTTCAATGTTGAGGTTATTCGTTTAGAGTGGTTAAGCTAAAAAAAAAAATTTGAAATTGAAAATATGTAAATGTAACTCTATTTCAGGATGATAAAATTCCTTTTACTGTTTGCAGGATTTTCCAAGAAAGGTGGTATTCAGAAAGCCACGTATTCAGGGCACTTTACTGGTGTTTATTTGACATACATATATGTATTTGAGAACGAAGTGTTTTACGTAAATAAGCAGACTGAGATAACGCGGTTTTCGTGCTTTCGAATAATTTCCGACTATTCATCGCAGTTTTTGAAAAGAGTAGAGAGGAGAAGTAAAGACACATTAATTACCAAGTTAATAATAATGGAAATAGGTAAAAATCAAGGTCTTGCGATCACTAATGACATAACGGAAAAACTACTTCGAAATCGTGAGCGACTCTATCTCATTAGTGATTACGAAACAACATTTTCCGCCTCTTTTCAAAGAGGACATCATGCCAAACTAATGTCTAACAGTAAATCATATCATAGTAATCGATTCTGAATATCACCACAAGAGATAAAATAAGAAACGATAATTTCAAATACTTCAATAGAATTATTAAAGCTGCTCGCAGAACGGGTTTACATACACAAAAGCATAGATGTGTATTACAGAAAAGCGGCGGATACCACTATCGATCCTGCGGGTTATCCGACTGCCAGCGAAATTCATTTACTCTCCCTCCAACTCCTTCAATTTCTGCGTACAGACACAGACACATACATCCGCTATCTTCCCTCCTCTTACTTCCATCGCATAATAGATTCCAACATCGGATCCTTCCCATTCCATCTCTCCTCTCCAGCATGCATCGCATCCATTGAATTCACACTTATTCACTCGCTCGCTCATTATGCTTATAGATCCTCTCGAACTTTGCACATATGTATTCAAATATGAAACCAAAGACTTACTTTTGTGGTGCTTGAAGAAAATGGTTATAGCTAATCCGTAGATTATCCAGAAATAGTCATTGGTCACCCTTGCTATCACTGACTTGACACCACACTTTTGTTTACTATTGAAAATATCAAACACACGCGTTACTTCATCCGTACTCTGATAACTGATGATCAGTCTCAATCTGCTTTGTTTATTAACGCCCACTCGATCTGTACTCCAAATCCAACTGAAAAAATGTCAGCAATGCAGGATCGTTCTCGATGTGCAAGAATCGATTTTCAAGAATGTGAAATCGACGTGGCACTATCTAACTGACGCGAATACAGTGAAAACAATGTTGATAGTAGACCTTCCAACCTTCAATCACGCCAATATCTACAACTATATCTAAACGATTCTAGGAAAGACAAGCAAAACCAGTCTGTAGACAAGGTGTATAGTTAAAGATAAAGCGAGTTGATTGCGACTATTCCAATGATATAATCAAAATCTTACTTCTTTATAATAGTGGAGATATAGTAGTAGAAATATAATAGTGCAGGAGATATAATAGTGTCTCTATAACAGCATAAGCTCTAAACTGCGCTCCTCATAATTTGTGGTCGTCAGATTTGCATATTTATGATGCCTCATCAAGAAGATGGCTCATTAAGTTGATATGCAATCCGGATTGATAATAAACCTAAATATTCACTCAGTAATTGATTGAACAGATCATGGAGTAGAATTATTCTAGCGTTCCCTAAACCCATTCGCTTAATGATAACCAGAAGAGGTTTTCTGCAGCATAAAAGAACAATTAGCCATCTCAGGTGAATAAATTGAGAAGTTCTATAGAAACTTTATAGATCCGACTGAGCTATCAGTTCTTAGCTTATGGCTATATTCTTAGCTTTCTCCAAGAAAGGAATCGATGTTGAAGCGACTGACCAAATTATGGACTTCATTAATAGAAAACTAATGATATAACCAACAAGCTATTCACCTAAACATTAGAAGCTTTTTTCAGTAGACTATTAAGACAAGGTGAACCAATTGCCTATAGCTAAACCTAAGATCCTACAAACCAGCCAATCCATAAAAAAAACACCTTGAAATGAGTCAGAATCCTATCATTCTATTGCCTATGATAGTAAGTGTGAACCTCGAGGACTACCCCACCCTAGGAAACGTTGAGCCCAGGCCCGGCCTACCAGCTCCTTCCACTCAAGGTTAATCTCACTCCACCTATGATCTTCCACTGCACCATCCAAATGACCCTAAAAAAATCAGCTCTTCATCAAAGTATGAATCTGCTTCACTCACATCGATACCACATTCCTAAAAAATCGAATTCTCGCTTCCTCAGCTTGTATGGGAATGCAGAAGGAAGTGACGTGTCACTTGGTACACTAGGCACTACACCGGCTTTGCCTACCGAGAATCTTGCAAGGTCTAGGGGGCACAATTTTTTTTGGGGGGCTCTAGTGACGGCGGCACTTGCTAAGAAACTTGAGATTGCAACAACATCCCTTTTAGGGACTGGTTAAGTGTAAACGATCGGCCGTTAAGTGGATTTAGCCCGTCTAGTCGGACGCAAACTGAGATGCGCGCGGGCCGCAGTGCTGCCGTCTACTGGAGGCTTGCGGCTTGAGAGGTTCGGAGGGTCAGGATCCTCCTCTGCCCCTCAACCATTCCTCGCTCAACGAGTCGCCGCGCCGGGTGCCCCGACAACCGACAAGCAGGCCGGCGAGACCAACGAGCTCCCCACTTCGAGACTCGCCCCCCACCCCCCCAGGGCCAACCTCGCCAACCTGGCGCGATCGGCCCCACCATCACCACTACCATCAACTTCGAAAACCAGGAGCGTCACGCGAGCGACGATAATATTGCAAACTCGATTCACTGATGCATACCCGATAAACTACAAGCTCTCGTCTCATTCCTCGCTCGCTTCCCTCCACTGTGTGTTTGCTCGCATTCACAGGTATGGTGTTTGCGAGTGTAGGGTTGCTCGAGTTTCCACACAACTTTCCGCAGTTACCTTGCGTAGGAGGGTGTATAATATCGATTTAGGCTTATTTCCATCGCACACCGAAAAATTGATCCCAGAGATCAATATCTTATCATGTCCTGTTCATCATGAGAACATTCAAATACTTTAGGCATCATCCGCAAACTAGATTATCAATTTTGGGCCATTTTATACTTTATATTACAATTTATACTTTTATATCAAATGCATCAGAATCGTAGACAATTTAAAAACTGATGTGTGAGGCATTTTTAAAAATCTAAATTAAGGGAGCCAAAATTCAATCAATATTATTAATCACAAGAATTTTATTTGACGGAAAATTGTATTTATTACTTGGACTGTTGTTGCAAATCTGATTGGTCAATTTTCGGGTATGGTCTGAAGTTGCCCTAAAACCGTTCCTAGAATATTTATGACGTCAACAAGGGGCTCGCGGCGCCGAAGGGGCAGAGAGAAGCGCTTCTCTCTTTCTCTCTCTCTCTGCCCCTCAACCCCCTCAACAAGATTATTTTTCCGGTTTAGTTCAAACTTAATATAATGAAATTAACTAAAGTTTATTTTATAAATTCCAGTGTGATAACAACTTCTACAGACTCTTCTTTATAAGCACATCGTATTATGCCATTCACCATAATCAAGAAGTCACGAACAGTTCAGGAAGCAAGTAAGCTTTCCGATTTGGGCGCACCTTTACTAATTTTGCCACACTTATATGTATATGTGAATAGACTTGAACTCTGGGATAGTACGCGGAAACCCATTGTAAATAGATGAACTGTGAACGAAATGGCTACCTTTACGCTTTGTCGGATATGGCTCCGCGGAATGTATTGGCAATCGATAGGACGACGAGCTTCGATTTTGCTACTCCACGCTACGTCTATAACGCGTGAGAGACGACAATCTGTTTTCCTCCAGAGGATTCTATATACTTTCCCTTTATCCGCTTTACGAGGGACGGAAATTCTATTGGAATAAAAAAGCTTCGATTCACCATTAAAAAACAGCACGCAACGTTTGTAGTGTTAACTGATTAATGACAATATTTCAGTTTAAAATCACCTTCATTAGTTCTTGTAAAAATAAAAGCATTGCTAATTATTTACCGTGGATTCGTTATTTCATTAAGAATTGTTTGTTGATTTGAATACGAGATTGAGTGCGAAGGAGTTGTCTGTCCGAAAACGTCCGTTTCTCCTGAGCTCGTTAGCAATCCGGAGAACAATTCTCTTAATGAATCAATTCATAATGAATTCTCAGTAGGGAGTCATCTTCATTTAGAAGTGTCCCCAACGTGAGTCGCTAAAGCTTCGTTGTAAAGTAACGAGTTGCTTCATAAAGCGTCTTTGCTATCGTTTCCACGAAGAGGGTTGAGAAGCACGTCTTCATCGACCCTCTTACACTGCTCCTGATTCAAATATGCAGGTAAAAGCGAAAGCGAGCATTCAGTAGAGAGGGTCTCTTTTCATTTATATGAATTAATATCGACTATATACATCTAGTAATTATATAACTCGGGATTTACACCTTTTTCTATGATGGAACAAGTCAGTTAAAAGTTCTCCTTTAAGTTTTAGCTGAATCTCAAGAAAAGCGAGCACGACACACCTGAGGACGATAAGGTTTTGTGGAAAAGAATAACGCAGGTTATATTACGCTATAATTTGTTTGCGCGACATTTTATAATAATTATGCTCTGATGGCATTAGATTTACGTTCTTGATCGTTCAACACGCAGCCTCACAACTTACACCTAATTACGTGATATATTTTCAGTTTCGTATCGCCATGAAATAATTAGGGTCAACGACGCGCTAATAAATCACGAAATTGTTTGTAATAGAAAAAAATGCTCACACGAACGTACGAATTCATATCGTTATTATTCTTTTCTGCGTTGTTGCGTTTTTATTCCTCATCAATTGAAAACATAAACATGATCTTCAAAAGCCAATTTCAATATAAAATCCATTTTCCCTACAGAAAACAGCCAAGGAGACACAACTGATCTTATGTCTGTGGGTTAGCAGATGTATCCTACCAACTAATATACAACCCATTTTGACAAAACCAAAATCAAAGATCCTCTTCCTAACTTTATTTCCTCACATAACTCAGTCCCACGGTCCGTATAAAGTCGTTCGACTTTGTGTAGGGGGACTTTGTGAGGATGCTCTTGGCGTGCAGGAGAGGTGCATTCTGGGAATCGCGTGACCTCAACGACCCGAGGTTGCCATACCTATACGATGTAGCAGGCGCCGAGCTATTTCACCCCGTTTATAAGGGTGAGTCGCTCACTAGCCCCACCTCTCATAATAAGTAAAATAGGGTGGTTTTCCCGACACACCGAATTCCTAAGCACCCTTCTGTATGACGAGAGAGAGGAAAGAGTTGGAAAGAGAGGATAGGGACGCGTAAGGAATTAACGAACGGAAAGGGGTCGACGGGTCTCTGTGTGTGGAGCTATTAGTTTGCGGATGTAAACACAGGGTGAGAAAAGGACCTGGAGAAAGCGCCGGAGCCAGGGGGAGGAAAAGGGGAGACGAGACCGAGGCTTTCGGGTGCCTGGTTGCGGATTTGCGTCGGCGTCTGCGTCTCATGCAGGACAGTGTTGCTGTTACCCTGGCCACTGGGGGTGTGTCTCGACCCCCGCACCCTGGCGCTTACCTCTTGCCCCACCAACTCGACGCCATCCCCTCCAACTACCCTACCCGCGAATCAATACAGCTACCGACCGCCGCCCCATTTTCAACTCCTCGTTCAGTGGGATACGCATACCCTTTCCCATTCTCGAATGCCGATTCCCATTCTCGTCCTGAGGTCTTCTCCCGCTTCTCTTTCTCTCATCTGTATTATTTCCGACTCTCCTGCCACCAAGTCTTTCCGTCTAGTTTCCCCTATCTCCACTTCCTGGTACGTCACTGTTTCTCCCAGTTTCTACTGTTTTCCGGCACTCTTCCCGGTCTGCCCATCCCTCTTATCCTCTTTTTAATTCAGGTTGACAGACAATCCTTTTCAATGTTAGACTTGGAGAGGCAGAGAAGAGAGGAAGAGGTCAACTTTTGGTTTGAGGAAAGGATGTTGGAAGAGTGCCAAGCGTGCAGCGATATTGGCCGATATTCGGATGTATGATGAGGACATTTATTCTTGAGAAAGTTAAATTCCAGGGTCGAGAGAACAGTGAAACCTGTAATCTGATTCCTAGAGGATGAACTCCTTTTCTACTTTTTCTACGTAAAATTTAAACTCGGGAGGAATTGAAATACGTAATTTTGGAAGTTTAACATAATAACAGCAGAACGCAATTACGAACAATTTCGCACTCTGCAGAATGCGAAAGTAATTTACAAGTTCTTAAAACTTTCCAAATGACATTTGCAAAAACTAGGAATTAAAAGTTCGCTGAAAGCTTTAACCAGACTTGTTTTTCTCTTCGTGAGATCAAGAAGATAAAGAAAACTGCTCAACTTTCCGAGTAATAAAAAAGGGGATTACTTTTCTTCTTCGTGGAAAATAAAACTCGAGAGAAGTAAACAAATAATGAAAAGGAATTGATACATCTATCAAGCCGTCGATCCATGTAGAAAGTGTCCTCCAAGATATTCAACCGCGAGAAAATTTTATTAATCCCGAACTAACTTTACTCTAGAAGCTATTCATAAATCATTTTATCGACAAGCAGAATTTGAAATGAGGGCGCAACAGGAGTCGAAGTCACCTTAATAGTCATTTTGCGAACACGACTGGATGTTACAAACTTGAAGCCAAAGTTCCATTACGGCCGAGTAGTTGCAGGTTAATCCTTCTGCAAAGTTTCGGAACTCGTAACAAGTTGAACTTCCAAGTCGAACTATAACCAAGTTCTGTCTCGAGCTGTTTGTCCTAAAGATACTGCACACGTTTATGACTTGTATTTTTGTGTGTAGTCATGCCAGGTTTCCAAGTACAATGAGCGACTCTACACTGAATACATGACTGCGATCAGGGCGTACATGGCCAGAACACATAAACATATACACATACGCATGCTTGTAAAGGGAGCTACAAACTCATACATATGCATTGTTATCTAAAAAGCAATAGGTTACGCGGGAGCATGTTCATATGCTCTGGATGTAAATCAGATGGCAGATACATTCGCTGTTTGATCAGGATGCTTCATATGCACAGATGGGTAAAATCGTTGATTAATAATGTAAAATCACACCTATTGAAGCAGACATCAGGGTGTCCATACTAATTTTCGCCCATCTAATTTCCCTTCAATGAGACAACTTGAGGATCATCCCCAGAACTTAAAAATGTTCATCAAGAATTCCCACCTCAAAACTCGCTGCTCAAATAGAAAGAAAAATTAACGCCGTTAATATGTGAAGACTGACACTTTAATTAAGAAAGCTTCTCGAGTGTCATTTCTTAAGAGTGCAGAGGAGTGGTAGGAATCATCAAATAGAAATGGTCATTAATCAGTTCTGCTGTACCGATAACCAGAGGTTTATACATCATTGAAGAATATGTAAATTTATCCTACTTACAAATATTTTAAAAGTGTATTATTGTAACCACGATGAGACATCCGGAGTTTGCAAAAACGAGAACTGTTATGCTCAACTGGCCCTGTAATACCTCGACCGGAAATGGAAACTGCAGAGCGAGCAAATTTTGCTGATTCGAATTATCTATCAGTTTCTCGTCATGAACTCGAGTGAAACGAAGCGGAGGGAAAGAATGGAAAATAAAAAGAAAAACAAGAGAAGTAGGAGTCAGAAAATAGTAGAAAAGGGTGAAGAGTGGAAGTTGGTCGCTTAGATAGCAACGGATTCTATTCCGAGCTTTTTCGATTCCCCTGTAAAGCTCGAGCGAGCACGACTTTATCGATTGCTGTATTAAAGGGAAGCTTTCACTAGGCTCGGCCTTGCCCGAGAACTCGTAACGTTTCACCTACATGAAGCAATATCTACAAAATTTAGTGATTAAGTAAAGGAAATAGAGAAGCCTCATTTTGTAATAAAAAGATGAAAATACTTTCATAATATAAGTGGATTTTATATAGAAAAAACTGCCTCAATGAGGGTGATCAAGGCATTTTCTACCGCCAGTGAAAGCTATGAATTCTTAGACAGCTCATCTGTCTCTCGTAATCTACTCTTCATCGTCTGAGCGAAGGAATAATCTCAATTACTCTAATGCGGTTGCATTTACAGAATCACGACTAGAGGTAAAATAGCAATCCACCAATCACAAGTTTGAATCATCTCTTTATGTATTTGGGTTCACAGCACTTATCGAGATTCCAAACCAAAGATTTATTCACTCTCACAGAGATTTCTTTCATATTTCCTGCGTGGAGAGGTAATAAAGTATATAGCTTCCTACCTCCAATTCTCATTCCAATGAAAAAATAAGTTTATGATAAGCAACTGCCGCAATATTTTTGTATCTCGTAAATATGTTTCATATTTATCTTGACGAAGTTATTGTTCAATTAAAAAATCTGATTTAACTTGGTTATATCTGCTTCGAATCCTGATTTGAGATAGAACTTGTGAAAGAATACTAGTTCATTGTATAGAAGAATTTTCACAAATGACGATTTAAAAGAAACAATTTTTAGACTCATATTGCAATATTAATAAATACAAGAAACAAAAGGCAATGACCATTCATGTGAATCGCGTGTTCAAGTACGTTTGTCGCTGTTTTTTGTTTTGTTTTTAAAAAGCTTGTTTTTTACTCACCATGACTAGCGCGTGGCTCAAGGCAGTCGATGACCTCGACCTCCTGGGCGTTATGCCGACGACCTCGCCCCTCATAATGCTCTCCACAACTGTAAAAACAATTTTTATTGAAGACCCAAGATTGCAGAACTTGACAAAGTGACTGTCAATTACTAGAGCGGAAGAGAGTGAGCATTGCTCAGCAATGTGTAATTAATAATTTGTAATTTATAATTTATAATTTATAATTTCAGTTTAACATCAAGCAAGCTAGATCAAATTGAATTGGGTAGTAATTATCGAACTAAAGGGCTTATATAATACTAATAATGAGTAGAGAGGTAAAAGGAGATGTAACATTCGTAATCGCCTTATCTACTCACCTCCATCCCCAATTAGACGCATTTGCACGAGACTCGGATCTTCGCTGTGATCCTCAAGAACTGTGTCATCTGTTACCGTCAAGTCCTGAAAAAATAAGAGATAGTTTTCATTATATCTCTCAAAATTATAATAAAAAAGAAAATTAATCGTACAAATAAAAATAAATATTGTACAAATTCCGAGGAGTCTACTGATTCTTTTATTTTTATACATTTTTCATCAAATACCAGATTTAGTTCGAAATTCCGCGAAGATATCTAAATAGGAAAAAACGATAAGTATGAAAACCTATAATTTAGAATTTTAAAACCCCTATTCAAAAAAATACACCAGGAAGAGAAAAATCTCACATCTAATTTGACTATTTGGCATTTGCACAAGTTTCCTAAGTTTTTCCAATCTTTCAAGATTGCAAGAGGGAACAGAAGCCAAAGAAGAATGGCTTGACTTTGAGAAAAGTAGAGGGTGATATTCAAGGAAAGTTCGTGATGTGAAAGGGAAAGAATAACTTATAAAATGGAGAGAAGAAAAGGAGGATATAAGTTTCCCAACAAAAGCAAGAAATTTCATTTGTTTAATGTTTCTTGTTTCCCTCATTCTGTGTCTTTTCTGCGCCACAGTTAAAAATAGATTTTCAATTCGCTGCGTATCTAGTTCAGACAGTTTCCGCAAAAAGAAGTGAAAAATTATCTTTAGCATAGAAATAGTCTCTCATTCAAGATTTTGGCACGTTCCTAACTGAAGGAATAAATATATTATGGGTTCTGTTGAATTATTTTTATGTTGTGTTATATGGATTTTCACCACCTTATCATTATCAAAGTGATATAGACAATTGTTTTTAAAAAGATTTAACTCACCTTAGTTGACTCGTTGTACCCAACGATAACTGCAGTATACCACTGTGTGGTTCCTTCAGCACGATAAACCTCCACTCTAAATCCAACAAGCACACTTGGAGTAGTCAAGAGAATCCTCTGACCATCTTGCATTTCTGCCCATCTTCTGACAGCATTACCCCAGGGTGTTGGACCTTTTGTCAGTTCCCAGTCCTGCTGTAAACAGAATTAAACAAATTCAAACCTTGCTGTATTCTAGATTTCAGTTAAAAAGTATAACAAATTCATTATTTGGAACAAATTTTGATCGAAAAACATTTTTCAAATAATAAATGAACCTCTTGTAAAACAAAACTCCATTTATCAATTGGAAAATGTGGAAGTACAGAAATAATCTAATCATCGAGAAAGAACTTCTGTTTAATATTGAAGGGGCGGATGAGGAAAGTGGAATTTAATCTAGCAATCTATAACTTCTAAAGAAGTTGAAATCACAATGAAGAGCGCCCCACCCCTGTCGATAATACTTCGATATATACAAAATCACTCGCATATTGGAAAACTTCTTTTTGAAGGCCAACTTTCTTTAATAGAGAAGTTCTTTATGAATGTTTGGAGAAACTTTATCTTTGAAATTGTTTCATTGGTGTATAAAGCGTTGTATGCATATATCCTTTGGAGTCTATGGAACTATAATAATATAACGCAATCGCAAGAAGTTTTTCTAACTTGGACGTGATTCAATGTCAACGGTTTTTAGTAAGAGTGAAACTCACAATTTATAGTAGCTTCAATTAATTCCATTCAGCCAAAGAAATTCACATGCTTGTAGATCATTGATAACTTATTTCGCATTCAAAAAGTGATATTTTAGGAAAAGTTTTTCTTCTTCTTACAGTAAATTATTGATGAACCTGAAGGCTTCATCTTATTATAGAAATCTTAATCACGCTACAGCGATTGAAAGGTCAGTTTAAAGTCAAATATAATTTCAAAGCTGCAACTTTATTTAACGATTCTAATCAATAACATGAAAGTGTCATTAAATTGCAATCCAAAAAATCTAAACCTTAGTGTTAATGAGAACCTTACAAAATCAATAAGCATACATTTATGTATTTACTTTTATCTTTTTTTATCTTTTCTAGCCAAAGTCATAATTCTGCTTGTTTACAGCAGTATTATCAAAGACACTTTATTATATAACCATCTCTTTTATTGAGGTAAATGTATTATAAAGTCTTCTTCGTCATCTTATGTAATCTCGGCTCTATTTCTCGTCGCAGATAAATGGTAATAGCGGTAATATAACGGCAATTATAACATTATTACACACCCGCTTGTTACTCAGCATCATAACCTTAATGAAACCTTAAACTTTTCAAGTTAAACCTTAAACTAAATTAAGTGATTTATAAGAAGACCAAATGTAGACTCCTAAGAGCATATAAAGATTGCTGTAACGGTCATATTTAACGAACTTGGAACCGTCTTTTCGATCCCCCATAATAAGATACCACTCGTTTTAAAAATATCTTTGCAAGTTATCGTGTTGAAAGCCATTTTTGAATTCATGCGCATTAACTGATACTCTCTAAGATTCTCTGATATTACAGTATTTGCAAGATAAGCAATCAGTATAGAACTAGAGTCGTTGAGAAACGTACACATATAGCCTCGAAACGGTGCTCTCGCTATATAGAACTCGCATTAGATTAAATCGTGCCTTCAATACGCCATTAGATTAGACTCCTAATGGCATCTCTATCGTCAATAGCGTGGAAATAAAAAAATCGACCTTTCACGATTGTATTGCAAAGCACAAGTCCAATGAACGTCGTCGATACCAATTTATCCAGAACTGTGCGATAATATAGTTCGAAGCAACATTACTTTTACTACTGGCCAGAGTTGAGCTTCCTGTCGATTTTAACTTCACTCTCAATAAAAATTTATGACCTATCTACGTTGTAAAATATACAGGTCGCAATGTTTATAAAGAAACTGAAAAAGTGCTTTAAGTAATCTGGAGTCTTGAATCTATTGGCATGGATACAGATTATTAAGATGCCTTCAGCCGTCTCGTTACTTCTTGCAAGACTCAGAAAACGAACTTACGCGTGACCCGGGTGCTTTGCCAAGGACCGTTATGCCTCAACTTGGCAGGTTGCCGACTTTCATACACGCGCACCCCACAAGTCACCAAATCAGCCAGTGGAGAGCAGCTGCCAGGAAAATAAAACGATGTATATGTGCGCCTACACTTGTTCGTTTCTTCAAAAGAGAAGAACGCCAATGGGCGAAGCAAAGGAGCCAGAAGGAAAAGAATCGATTAAATTAAATTTGTAGTTCAGGGTCAGTAGACTCTGTTTTCGAGTATATATGAGATCGAATTTTAATTTGACAGAAGAATGCAATAGATGTAGGGGAATTTTTGGTTGATGAATTTGGTTGACGTACATTATATTATTGTATTATTACCATAAACGATTGTATATTTGAATTGAATATGTAAGATTCACAAAAATTTACACCTTACCTTCCCAATTAGAGAAATATACAAGTGTGTCTGAGACAAGTTTCAAAATTGTAAATTTCGATCATTTAGACTCAAAGACAGCCCTGACCACAAGCATCAAAACTTGCTTAGAACGTAAACGACTTGTAGTTTCCATCACGGGCAGCAGAAGCCCTCTCGCAAAACTTTAAGCGGTAAAAGTTCGGGCAGTTTAATTACTTGGAAACAATTCCCCGACCGCACTCAGCCCTTTCCACTTAAACTCGGGACCAGGTCTTGGGCGAAGAGAGGCGAACTCATAAACTTCTACTTATGATTGTTATGTGATATGTATGTACTTTGAAAATATTAATCCAGATATATCCTTTTGGATGACTCATTTTCATATAAATTATATGTTTATACTTAATTCTACATCTATCTAAGTTCAAAGATGCAACATATCTTTAGTTGAGATTTGGTCCATCGTGATTCACCTGCTTTTCCTCAGTTGTCTATAATTATAACTCGATTTGCCCGTTTCCAGGAAAAAGCGACTAGATGTTAGATACGGGCAAAATGTTCCCTCACGCCTTATTTAAATGTGATTTTAATCTGACTGTAGACAAGCAGGTGTTACTCGAAAGAGCTCTTCTATGAATTACGATCAGAAGCCTTTCATGTCGAATTATTAATGAATTATTTATATCGAGTTCCATCAGATCCTTTGCTTATGATTAGTGTTTATTTCGCTCAAGAATATATCTATTTCGTGCATCATAAAGCCCTTTGTGACTGAAGGCGTGAATTATTTTCTCTGGCAGATGCTATTCACTCCACATTCCTACATTCACTACAAAACTTGCACTTTTCATGCTATTCATGTCTCAGACAAATTAAAGTCTGATAGATTAAATATTATTCAATTGAACCGTAGGTCTCGCATTTGAAAAATTTTGTTCATAGCATTTTGACTAAAGATTCAATTTTCTTGTTGTGACATGGATGCTATTCGCAAGATTGATCTCGAACTTGAAAAATGCTCAAACTAGTCAAACTACTTTGGCGAGACTGAGATCCTAGTTTGGCAAACTTCTCAAACAAGAAACTTTGAAGTTATCTAACTGTGGAAAGATTACCGACTGCGGAACAGGTAAGACGCTCGTTCGTTGCTGAGGGGGTTTTCATGGAAGGCACGAAAGGCAAGTCTCAGAGTTCCTAACTAAGTTGGTAACGAAGTAAGTTTCCAGTCGTAAAACGGAAGCAGTGCACCTAAAGTGGGTGGCTCTTAATCGCTTCTTCAGAATAACTCTTGTCTTTTAATCTCAGTGAAAGAAAATTAATGAATCCGGAGTGAAATAGGTGTATAGCTAGTTATAACATATAGAGTAATAACATCTATTATTTTATGGTAAATTCAGAACTGGATTATAATATGGTACTTTTGTCTCTGTACTTCTGAGAATTGTTAATTCAAAGTTGTGTATATAATGGCAATGTAAAATAACTCACGGTGAAAGGTTTGAGCTTGGAGTAGTCGACGAAATCCAGTCGACGATCTTGCATGAATTCCACAGGCATTGCGTCCTCCGGAAGTTCTGCACGTGCGACGATTGGATAGAAGGTCTGAAATTAAAGATGAGAGTCCTTAGAATGAGACAAGCCTACATAAAATTGAGGCGAACAAAAATCAAGTTAACGAAAACCTATATAAACATAATTTTCATTTGTCCGAATTGTTAACTGACATAATCCTTATTTGTCCTATTTATGAATTCGAGTAAATAATATCTATGACAATACGAATTCACGACAAATGATTGTTTCAAAGTTTCAATATTCAACTGATATTAATTGATATAAACTCATAATTCAACATGTTTTCATTCATGGAACTAGAGGATCAAAAGTTTCAGTCAATACTGAATTTTATCAAAGCTCTAAATAAATCTGAAAGTGTAGCCTTCTCCGGGGGAGTAATATGTCAGAAAAGCTAAAGCGGAAAGTAACGTCGAGGGTAATTAAAAGTTTGCTAATTATAATTAAAAGTTTGGAGAGCAGAGGAAAGTCTCAGGAGGTGGAGAGCATTTCAAATCGAGAAGTAAAGTGCACATTATCCTACAAAGTATCATTCGTGTGCAATGTAGACGCTTTGCATGCGAAGAGCGCCGCTTCCGGTTGTGAACTCTCGTCAGCTTTGCCTCAGCAAATACTCGAAGCTTTCTCAATAGCGACGAGTTAAAAGAGATTTCTGTGATTTTAGTATACTTTAGTTGTTATGTGTGTTCTTTAAACCAAGATCTTCATTTTCAAGTAGCTAATATTTATTTTTTAGATATATTCACTTTAAAAAAAGCATACTTAAAGCTTTACAGGGACATATATTGTTCAAAGATGTGTAAACAGAGGGAAATGAGTAAATATAATTTCCCTTAACAAGTTTCATGCATTTCTTTTAATTAAAATTTTTACTTTATATGTAGAACCAAATACGCTATTTACATAATCATGAAAAAATCCTTTGCTCAAAATTCGGATGACTCTCTCATAAATTCGAATGGACACAATATCGCGATTGAGTTACGTAAATATTTAAATATAATTACGGCTGTATAGTCGTAATTGAAACAACATTCTAATGTTTGAACAGGTATACAAATTTTTTGTTGTACATTATGTATAATAATCTACTCACGATTGCTGGCCAGGCTACGGTGTTAGCAGCAGCGGTAGTACCTCGTAACGACTTTCCGTTGATGCGAAGATGATGATTGTTGTTGGAATTGTGGTGGTCGATAGCGATAAGACTGGTATGTCTGGGGTCAGGTCGTTCGGCCCAGCAAAGCCCCTTTTCAATGAGGAAAAAAGAAAACACTGCATCCCTGTGAGGTGACAACCACTCGCGTCTTTGCCATTCTACATCGTCGTATTCAACTAAAACCTAGAAGCAAAACATCGAACACATTAGTTTATAATAAAATTAATAGTGAGAATGTATGTATAACAAAAATTCAATAATTCCATTTGGAATTGTAAACCATATTACACTGTATAACGTGAGTTATAATATTTAAGTATTTTCAAGAGATTTTAAAGTGTTCTAGATGGATTTTAAGTAATTTGAAAAGATTTTTAAAGATGTTTCCCTCCAAATGAAAATAGCCGTAATTGCAATTTGGATAATTAGTAATGTATTAGTAAAAATGCAGTTAAATTACTGGAATTTTTAACATTCTATAGATTTCCCCACGTTTCTTGAGTTTTGCATTTCCCAGATTTTGCATCAAAGACTCCGATTGAGTCCATTCCCCAGGAGGAAGTTTACAACTGGCGCTATTCTGCGCTAGTACTGCTTCCAGCACTGGAATTAGTACTAAAGGTACATATATGTAACTAAAATTTCCACTTGAGTCTCCGTTATAGTAAGAGGGCAGATTCCGACAAGAGCGTCATGGCAAAACGAGCATGGCGTGTTACAAGTAGCAGCGTTATACATAATTCATAGGTCTTTTACTATGTATAACATCCACGCAGCATATCTATATATATTCAGTCACGCGTTCTCAAAATTTGAAATGAATCTGAGATTAAGGTATATATATGCAGTCAGATACAACGGAGCATATTTAAAGCAATAATCTGCACACGCGTTTGTCAGTTTAAGTCGCTCCTCTCTATGAATACGGTATGAAAAACATAAATGTGATTATATATTGTTTATTATTCATAACTAGTGGCTGCCATCAGTGTGTGGGTCGATTCTCACGCTTCGGTTTGCACGCGTCCTCGTTAACTCGTCGAATAAACGACGCGAAAGCTTTGGCGACTTTTTACACTCGGTGCACCGCTAATTGAAGGTTGACTAGACTTGACGGTTCAATGAATGAAGGACATACAACCCCTTCCCCGGTTCTACAATAGGCACGTAAATTAGTTTTTATATACGTATAGTGGGTTGAATTCTTTAAAAGAATCTCAGATTACGAATATGTATATTACAGGTTTTTGTGATGAACTGATGAATGTGATATCGTTAGATATTATTGATGATCTTTGTTTACAGACTGTACAAGTACAACAACAAAGTGTGTCCTATAAAGAATGCAAAAGTACCTTTTCTAGGCACGTCAACATAAAAAATACTTCCTTTAAGTGAGCCAGTAGGTAAAGTCGGCTTTAGTCCGGCAACATTTAATTTCCTTTCATTATCTATTTTTCTTGCAGATCATTTTTGAGGATTAGAAATCCAATGAAAGTTGTTTACTCGAAGTGAAATGTCTTTTTCTAATAAACTAATGAATTATTCTAATAAATTAATATAATGAAAATAAGTTGCAGTCAACACAGCGGACTCTTTCTATCTGATATATTCATAAAAACAATGAATAAACGGATGAAAGTGCTTAAAGTTCTTTATCAAAAGAATATGTATATGCATCTTACGAGCATGTCTTTGAGTAAGCAACCGTGAACTTTGTATAGAGCAATCAATCACCGTTGAACTCTAATTATTGCGATTCGTGCTCAAGTTCCGGAGGAATGACCTTTCGCAAAACCGTCGCCCCTGAGGGTCGAGGCAAATCTGGGGTCTGGGAACTAGAAATTGAACTGGGGTGAGACTCGACAGGTTCACACAATATTCACCAGATGTCGACGTCTCTCGGAGAACATACAATGATGGCCGCCAACTTGAGGCTCCGCCTTCGTAGATCATTACGAGACCGCCCCCAAAGGTTTCCATGACAACCATTCTCTCGGCCATTTTGATTTTCCGACCTACCACAACAACATCCCCCTCCACGTCACAAACATACCAGCAACATGCTCTCATCCTTTTGTGTCTACACCCACAAAACATGCCGCGCTCGCTGTTGTGAAATACTTCCCACAATAAGTTTTGTCACTTTCCTGTGATCTGTTAATTATTCAAGGAAGTAATGCAGACTAGTATATCTATATTTATAATAATAAATTAGAGTAATAAGTTCCGTTGTAAGCATTTCTGCCGTACAAAGTAAACAGAACGTAAATCCAAAGTTGAAAGTGACAAAATAGAGAATAACTATTTTTCAAAAGAACTCTATAAGTATCGAATAACAGTTTGATTATATGTTGCAAGAAAAATTAATTTTTTAAACAGTTTCTAGTTTAAAATCCAATTATGTGTTTCAAAAAGATCTGAAAATGGCTTGCATTATATTTCCTTGTAAAATATGGCTTGTAAAGTGCAACTTTTCTATTTTCTTCGTTTTTAAACAGTTAGGAGCAAATGTTAATTTAAAAAAAGTTAAATTCGATAAGAACTAATAATCACTCTTCAGAATACTATTAAATCAGTGATAATTTAAATTAAAACCTCATTTTTGTAATAAATACATTGCAGTATGTTAAAAAACTTTTACTTGAGTATTAATTTCGTAAAAATGATAACTGCACTTTGAAACAAAATCTCAATATTGCATTTCATGAATTCCCGCGCAAACAATCTGTGATCGCCCACGCGTTCATGCTCAGTCGGAGTCAGGCGCAAACTTTCTCTCAGCCCTCGTCCGACCAGTTACCGTCCTTTCCTCCTCATTCCATATGACCCTCTTGCTCCACTCGCCGGGTCGGTAACCATGGGTATTCTCATACATATAATAGTATGTACATCCATATAGATATATGCAATTGCGTATGTACTTATGTATATGGAGATGAATTTCCCCGGGTATATGCGGCGCTCGCTGCTCGTAAGGTGCTCAGCAAGTGGGCATTATTTGAGGCGTTACCACCAGTTGATAACCCCAAGGATGCTGGGTCAAAGGACCCGACAGATGCAGAGGTTAAAGGATATTGAACTTTTCGGGGCTTGAGGCAATAATCATTGCTTTCCCTTTCCATGCGCCAACCTCTGCATATTCTATAGTCTTAAGTTGAATTTATTTTCCCTTTATATAAAAGGTATAGATATATTTTCATTTTAATTTCACTTAAATGATCAGATTAAAGTTTGTTCCAGAAATGATATGCATTGACACGGAAAAAGGAGCGGGTACTGACCATTTTTGCAAAGTTATACATTTTTTTGTAAAAAGTGATGTTTTTTCACGAGCTTGTTTGTTTATATTGTTAATTATTCATTATTCTGATTTAACGAATATCAAATTCCATAACTTATCATAAAGTAGAAGGGTCAAAAGTGATCCATGAATTTTTCAAGAATTTTTTATGCATGCTTACTACATTTTCAAGACACCAGATCAAGTTGACCCCCCTATATATAAGGTTAACGTATTAGTAAAAAACAGCGATATGAATTAATTGTTAATTATTTAATGGTTCGTATTACTCACCAATCTCGATTTTAATTATATATTCACCATTAATATATATAAATATCTTTATATAATGACAAGAAGATACACACCTGGAACAGAAAAATAATTTCTCATTAGTATATATGATTTTAAAAAAGTAATAACATTTTTATGAGTACAAATTATTCACAAATTGTAAAAAATAAGAATTTAAATTAATATATGGATTTTGCGAACCCCATTTTCCTAAAAATGATGGATGAAAGGAAGAAAGAGAATAGAGGAGACCTCTCTTTCCTTTGCTCTTATTTTATATGCGAAACCAAGTAGTTACTAGCTCCCATTTTTCTGAAAATAGGCCGCGAGAAGTGAGAAGCAAGTCGAGTGCCAAAGAGGAAAGAAAAAGCAGCTCTCATGTTGGCATAAATGTGAGAGTGTAAAAGCGTGTGATTGAGCGAGACGTGTAAGAAAGGGAGAGACGAGAGACAGTAATGGCAACCCCTTTTTGGTCAGACGGACGTTCCGAAAGGAAGGTGAGCTCGAAAGGGTTGCTGACAGCCTAAAAGGCCGTAGCTCCACGCTTTCTCTCTATTTCCTTTTATTCGACCCTTTCATCTTTTTCTCTCTTGATTTCATGAATTTACTGGCTGACCCTGCTCGGCCTCATTGCTCAAAAGAACTTTCGATAAATTGAGGCGAGAACGCTACACTTTTTTTCCACTTTTGTCTTTATTTTCTTTCTCTCATTCCGGAAAATGGACTGTAGGAGAAATATGTCGCTATTTAGAGCCAGAGAAATCTGAGCGGTCGATTTTAAAAGAGGTCATCGCTCGAAAGGTGAATCCTCTTTTCCCTGGTGACGCACAGAAAATATTTCTGAAAAAGAGGTCATGGCATATGCATAGGCAGTAGGTATATATATAATGTATGCAAAAGAGATTGTGGAAGTAAAACGTGTATTGGTATTTAAATAATGTGATGGATGATGAGCCAATAATGGAAAAATTTAATATAGACGAGAAAATAGGGTACATGGAAATTTCATTAAAAAGTTTCTTTCAAGAAAATTGCGAATGTGTCTAGACTGCGATCATGACATGCAATGAAAAGTAGTTCAACATTGTATATCAATAATTAAGAATGACTATAAAAATAATAGAAGTAGAATGTAACTGCCGTTTCAACGTTTATAAACAAAAACACAAAATTGGATTTTATCATCTACAAATAAAAATAATAAATAGAGAATAAATAGAAAATAATTATGTACAATTAAAATGAATAAATTAAATTATTACTTTAGACTTCAGCTGTGAGCTAAGATTGTATGACTTAAGTGCTTTTCCAATGTCTTATATTAAAATTGAACCATTACACTGGCGCAGGCGAGTGATTGCGTGCACCAAGGTAAGTTCAATTCTTAGACACAAAATTGCTCCATCATTATGTACGATGATGATCCCTAACGAGTCTTTCGAAAATCGTCTTTCGCAGAAAATGTAATAGTCGTAAGCTTCAATTACACGAAACACTCTTTCATGGAACTTTAATGTAGCTCATAAAAGAAATGTTTTTATGATTGGGAAAATGCTTTCCTTTGAAATGAAAAATATAAAAATTTATTTTTTCTAAATTAAATTGACTTTGTGATGCTCTAAGTTTAAACTCCTTAAAAATGTTTTACGAAAAATGATTGTGAATGTCATTGATACGTAGGTTTCAACTGAATGTAAACCGCCGTGTGTAGATATGCAAACGTATAATGTTTGTGAGGATTATACCACCACCGGAAATTGGAGGCCACCGTCTGACCTTGCGTCGATCGCTTGGTCTCGTCACACACGAGCGTGCGGTTCAAATACTCGATCTACACATATATTTTCCAACTATATATAGTTGTATATATATGCATTCTCAAATTTACAATCTCTATTCCGCAAAACCTACTTTTTAGAACATAAATCCGATATTTATATGCGTTAAATGATACTATATATTTCCTTATGCGACGAGCATTAATTGCATCTAAAGCGGATCATGCTTTATCTTTTTTCTGTTGATCCATTACTTCTAAATGCCTGTTAAAGCAAAATGAACCGTATCTAAAAAGCCATGCCAGGTGTGGAGACCATAAATGTTTTGAGGTAATAAAAAGTTGTGTCTGACGAATGTGCTGCCTTGGACGATTTTTAACCCTGCAAGTCCCATATGAAATATTCGTAACCTTCTGAAGAGCACTTAATTTTTCAATTATATATTTCGCAGTGATACGATTTTTATATGTGAATAGAGTTTCGAACGTTCAAATGAACGAAATATTTTTTTCAAATTATATTTTATCCAGAAATATTGTGCCAACTAAAAATAACAATCAGGATTACAAGTTTATTTAATTCTTTACTATTTTCAATGTAAATGAATCAATATTTAACAACTTTTTATAGTTACAAATACAATCAATACAAA
>UCOK01006519.1:0-16179 GCA_900474325.1 Synergus umbraculus | reverse complement strand
GAATAGCACTTCCTCCTCTGTTTAAATGTTTAAATTTAAAATAAACTTTTAAACTTTATCTTTACAAAAAAAGTTTATGTTATAATAAAGTTTTTAATTTTCAGTTTGAGGTTAGTTCTCACTGATTTACTTACTTGCGCTCAATATGTCTCGTGCATATGGTAAACCGGTTATCACACGATGTTTCCGAACTCGGAATGTGTTTTTCTTATATTTTGGCATATTTTTTTAATCTTAAATTTATCAAAATTGAATACTGAAATGCAAATGTCATACTCATATACCACAGTAAGCAACACTTCCGCTCTAACAAAAAATTTAACGCCATTAGTGTTATTCTCAATTTCCCTTAACCTGCACTAGATGGCGTTGCAAAACGGGCAACCCGGTGTGGCCCGACACTGGGCCATTAAATTAGCCCTACCCGGGCCAGACCATGACAGCCCGATCGGGGCCTGGTCGGTAATAGGGCACATATATGGCGATTTCTGCCAGGGAAGTGAATGCAGAATATTTCATTGCTTTCACGTGACTTTAAGTGAATTCACATGACTTCAGATGAATTCAAATGACTTCAATTGACTTGAGATATTTCAGGAGAGATTTCAGATATATTAAAAATAATCAGGAGATTTCAATGCATACAAAGTCCACACTTGATTTCACAACTTGTCAACTTCTCAATGGTAGCAGACTATTTAAATTAACCTGCATTTTTCTAATATCACCATTAAAGGGGTATCCTCATATAAATCGATCGAAAAATCCATTTTTTTATTACACAAATCAAAGGTACAACATTTCCAGAATACCCTGTAAAAATTTTAGAATGAAATTCGAAATGGTTTTTAGTTTCTGAAGCTATTTTTGCAAAAAGCCTTAAGAGCGCGCGGAGCCACGCGTCAACATTCCGTCAACTTGAATCGCGTTTTTCCCGAAAAGTTATTTTTTAGATTTTCCGAACTTGCGGACACGATTACTCAGTGAGTTTTCAACCTAAAAAAAAATTAAAAACACATTTTAAAGGAAATTAAATTCTGTAATCGATGAACCTTTCGGATTTTATTTAAAGAATTTATTTATCCACTTATTTGCAAAAATAAAAAAAAAATTCCTAGAAAATGTGTTCAAATGTCTGCCATTTTGTTAAAAATTGTTATTATATTTGAAAATGAGGTTCATAAAGCTAAAAAAATTTGGGTCCCATTTTTCAGACAAACCTAGCAAGTGTGAGACTGGCCGCAAATAATGCAAGGCAAAAAAAGAAATATTTCAACTTCAACAGGACACGAGAAGAGTATTTATGATAATTATTTCATAAGTAATTTTTTTTTTACTTTTTCGAATTGTTAATAAAATTGTCTCAAAATTTCAATAAAAAATATCGTATAGTTTTCTAAAAAAACAAAAATCCTAAAGTTCACGTTCATTTTTCGACGTTTATATTAGGATAACCCCTTAAATAACAATTAGCTAACCCTTCACAGATTTAGTAAAAATGTTTAAAAATATTTACGCGTATTCTAATTTTGAATTTTATCAAATTTTTATCAACCTCCGAGGAACATTTATCGAAATTACTAATTATCTTAAATTAATACTAACATAATAGCAGTATATGTCAAAATAAATGTCAGCCTTGAAAAGATGTTTAGCTTTAAATTAAGAAGAGTTCCTTTTGTGGGTTTAACCACCTCGTTAAGATCAGATCGGACCGTAACCAAACAAGGGTTGTAGATCAAGATTTCCTTTCAGTCGTTTCGGTGAGAAACTTGCATCTGCTACGCAAGTTTTTGCACCTAACCGATTTCCGGATAAACATCTTCCGTGTCAAAAGTAGTAAAATTGCGTTGTTATGTTCAATACAAGAGGAAAAAAAACGTCCCGTCAATGTGATCGTGACGCTTTATTCAATTTGACGATGAGACGAGGAGATAAATAAGAAATCGTAAAATATCGTTCCGGAAATGATTCTATTATGTTGTTAAACACTCTTATAAAATACTTTTCTTTAAGCGATTCGATTATAAGCGCAATACTTTATATGCTCACTAAATGAAATAAAATTACATAATAAAAATTTCATTTCCGTTTTTACTCTGAAAATTCGTTTTGTCACATTTTTATTACTTAAAAAAATTTTTATCACACTTTTACAAACAAAGTACTTTTATCAAATTTTTGCTCAATTTTCACTACTATAGTAGAATATATATATATATTTCTTTTTAATTAACAATTAATTTAACAACAATTTTAATTAACATTTTTAGGACCTTTTTAAGATGTTCTAAAAACTTCTTTAAATTTTTTGTCCACTGGGTAGATTTTCAATAGAGGTTTTGTGCAAAACATTAATTAATCATATCTGCATTTAAACGAATTTAAAGAAATTTTATAACTGGTGGGAAAGATAACAGTCCTTTTTCATCCTATTCGAATCGTTTGAGGCCACCATTTTGATTCCCTATGTATATTAGCCCAGTTTTGGGGGGCTGGCTCTTGTAAAGACAGGGTCTGACCGTTGCCACCCCTCGGCTGGTTGTGCCTTGACATTTATTTAACACAGTTACATCGTTACGTTGTTATACTAGATTAGGGGATCTCCCAGCTTGAATGCAAAGGGCTTAACTACCAATAGAATTGTCCCGCACTGTGTAAATGTTTTTCATTTATGTCAATCTATGACTTTCACGTAACGGATTTTATCCATTGAATTCCTACATCACGCAAGGGCGTTTTCAAGTAGGATAAAAAATATTAATGTAGTCAAACACATAAGTTTACCTCTATAAATATGAAGATTTTTTTTTAAATTTCAAATTTCAACCTTAAAAAAGTTTTACACCACTTCTATATATTTCTATACTCTATATATTTCTTTATAAATATATTTCTATATCTGCATATATATTCTTCTACTATATTTATATCGCCACCATAAAACAAACATATTTTTGAAGATTGAAAATGATCGCAAATTCTAAGACAATTGTTATATCTACTAGCTATTGATCCGCGCGCTTAGCGCGTGTTTAATTTCTCGTTTTTGCACTTGTCTAATTTCAAAAATCTCCATAAGCGTCGTAAGGTTTTTTGAAATCCCTTTATTAACATCCTTCAAAATCCTTAACATTACTTAATATCTTATAAAATCTCGTAAGATCCCTTAAAATTATTTAAAACCCCTGAAATGTCATGAAATTCATTAAAATTCCTGACAATCCCATGGAATTTCGTAAAACCCCTTGAAAGTCCTTAAAAAATATATAAATATATATCGTAAAATATCTTACAAATATTTAAAATTCTATGAAATTTCGTAAAATCCCTCGAATCCCTAAAAAGTCTTTTAAATTACATTCAAACCTCCCGAATTTCACCTCATTTCCCTCTCGAATTTCACCGACAGATTTCTCACTAATCACATTAATCACTGCGCATGCCATGGCACTCAGCATCTCATTGGTTGTTATTGGCGTGCAATTTAAAATGCTGAAAAATACGCAATACGCATGCGCAATTTGTATGACATTTGAGAGCAGGAATTTGGTGAAATTCGAGAGGGTCTCCGGTCTGGATTTCGTGAAATTCGGGAGGTTCGAGTGTACTTAATATCCTGTACAATATCTTAAAATCCCTTTAATATTTTTTAAAATCTAGTTATAGTCCTTTAAATTTCGTAAAATTACTTGGTATTTTTTTAAATTCCACAATCTATCGTTATATACCTTAAAATTATTTAAAATCCCATGAAATCTCGTTAAATACTTAAAAATACTTGAAAATTCAATGAATCTCAACAAATCTCTTCGTCGTCTCATGTGACAAGCGTTTTTTCTTACACTTTTTTATGAATTTTTTTTTTTAAGGATAATACAGGCCAAATTGTCTGATTTTTTGGGGGTATATTTACGAACTATTCAACAGTCATTATAAATTTGTTTACGTTAAAATGTATAGTCAAATCGACTGTAGACATCTGGATTGACATCCGTGTAAAAAAAAAGTTGGTGGCTGGTCAATACGATTCCAGCTGTGCTATTGATCTGAAATTAAAAAATCACCGACCGTTTTAATTGGTAGATCTGTGGCTATCGTGTGAACCAGAATTGTGTCAAAATTTTGAATATTGTTTTTTGTAAGCTGTCAAACAAAAACACGACTCTCATAATAAATTTTTCTGTTATTTTTTTAATAAAAAAACACGGAAACTATAGATATTCTGAGTATACCATATAAATTTGAGCCCAATCGGTCAATTAGTTTTTGAAATATCGTGTTGACCGATGTGAAAAATGACGTTTTGAGAAAAACGATTCGCAACGAATCCAAATTGACAAAAATCCTTTCACACACACATTCTAGATGTGTTTAGGAAGCGATTTGTACAAAAAAATCGATTTTTTTGACATCCCAAAACATATCATCAAATCTCACAAAGTTATACTTAATTAAAATCACATGAAATCTCCTGAAATTCCTAAAAATCCAATAAAATCTCATAAACACCTTGAAATCTGTTCTCCATAAAATATTAAATCTCCGAAAAAAATCTCCAACAAAATATCTTAAAATCCCTAGAAATTACTTAAAATTCCATGAGATTTCATGAAATCTCTTAAAATTCCTGACAATATAATATAATATATTATATTACTTTAAGATATTATAATATCTTAAAAGGCCCTTAACGTTCTTCAACATCTGCTGAAATTCCTTTAAATTTCGTAAAATAATTTAATACTCCTTGATATTAATTCCTTGATGTTTCATAAACTTCCATCAAATTCCACAAGCTATCGTTATAACCCTTAAAATTACTTAAAACCCCATGAAATCTTATGAAATCTCTATTAAATCCCTTGAAATCCCAAAAGTCATTAAAATAACTTAATATCCTATGAAATATCGTAAAATCTCTGAAAATTACTTAAAATTTCTGTGAAATCAATAAATATTTTTAAAATCTTAATAAAATTCGAAAAACCCTTTTAAATTCTTTAACATTATTCAAAGTTCCATGAAATCTCATTAACTCCATTAAAATACCTTAAAATCCAGTAAAATTTTCTCAAATTACTTAATATTCCACAAAAGATATAGTCACATCCCTTAAAATGACTTTATGATCCCGCATAAAATCTCATATTTATATTCACGCAGTTTCTCACGCAGAGATATTTTTTTACTTTAATTATATTAGGTATCAGAATCATTATTTTACTATTACAGCACATATATATGTATGATTGAATCCGATGATTGAATTGATGCAGTTATCCATATTATTTAAACAGAGAACCTTACATAATAATTTACTATACGGAATTGAAGCCTATTAGTCTTCAATTTATCAATCATGAATTAAATCAAATTATTACCGAAGAGCTTATCTTATAAATTTACTGTAAGTTAAAGAAATGCACTCATAATAGAAAAATTATCTGGCTATCAAAAATGTTTCTACAAGAATGAAATTTTCATATAAATGATTTAGTTATATGTCACTTTATATATTCAAGTTTTAAATAAAAATTGTAGAAAAAATGGAAAAGGTAAACATTATACAATTCTTCACGGATCTCCTTACTTTTTTAAGTATAAAATATAAAACATCCGTTTTCCTTTATTTCCTTTTCAGCACGAAAAGTGGTTCAATGAAACAAAAAAATCTTTAGATATGTCGTACGCAGACATTTATACACAAAAATAAAATAAAATAAAATCTGTTTCAGGAGTTTTTTTTATTTTATTTTCAGCGCAAAACTAAAATTTATACATTAAAAGCTGAAGAAACGCAATCAATTCGCGATGAAATGCGATTCTCATTATAAATCGTCATCTTGGCACACAATTTTCCGAATACAACTCCTTGATAATATACGAAAAAATTGCTTACGATAAATCAGTCTTGGGATATCATTATCATTTAATTTTCATGCTTTATCTGGAATATATAATGTCGTTAGACGAACACTCATATTATAACGAAGCTTTCCTCTATATTCCGGTTTACTTCCCATCAAGGCCAAATTTTAATATCCCAATCGATATGTCGCGCAGGGTAGATCGTTATAAAGCTCTAAATAAATAAAATATTGGTTCAAAACATATAAATTCAATTTTAAAGAATACTACTTACATTCGCACATTTATTATTATGTATAGACGATTTTTTAAACAAAAGCTTACATTTCAGCAAGAAATACGAAAAATGAACAATAACCAGAAAATTCTTTTTTATATTCTCATCAGAGATATAAATAAATAACTCATATGTATGTATTAGCTATGATCAGTAAGTCATGAAAATACCCACTATTAAAAATGAACAATTAACAATTAATTAATTAATAATTAAATTTCATAATATAAAATATGAAAGTTACAAAATTAATTTGTTATACTTATACATTAATTTAATATTTATTAATTACTTGAGAACAAAATTTGAATTAGTTTCTACAACATTGGAAAACTGTTGAATAGGTTCAAATTTTTTTTCTCAAGTAATGAATAATCAATAATTAATATAATTATTACTTTATTATAATAATAATAATAATTATTATTATTAATAATATATTAATAATTAACAAATTTATTTTTTTTTACTTTTTAGTTACAGCGTAATCGACTTTTTTTTATTACCAATGGAGCAATTAAACCAAAAGAATTAAATATTAGAGTAAATTTTTTTCCCGCGAGAAAATTATTTTTGTGAGTTGAGTTCGTTATTGTGCAGAATTAGCAAAATTAATTCCTGGACGCGACGAGTATAATCCTTCCCAGGGAAAATTAAAATTTGAAATAAATAAATTTTTATAGTTTCTTTCTTGGAAAAAGCTTTTATTCTAAAAAAGAAATATCCTTTTTTGAAATATGTTCCTTCCTAACAAAATTAATAATTAACAACTTAAATTAATTACTTGTCATACTGCAGTTTTAAAGATTTCAAATTTAAATTTGCCTTGAGAAGAATCAATTTTTCTCCAATTTATACCAATAATTTTTAGGGTATATTCACAAAATTTTATGTTCTTATAACGAATTTTTGTGTAACATTTTGGAAATGTTTGAATTTATCCTGAACACCAAATTAAAAAAAAGTTAGTATGTTAGGCTCTCTTGAATATAAAAAAATTAATTATTTTCAAATTGAAATCCACTGAATGACTTTTCGGTTCAATAATTGTCAATTTTATAAAATATAATAAAATCTGGCAATTGCATATGTGCATTTTTTGATTTTTCCGCATGTGGCAGCACTAACAGGACCTTTTTATTTCTTCTGTACATGCATGATTACACATCAGAATGCAATATCATATATTTTACTCTATATATGTAAAAAGTGTAAATCAATTATTTTGATATGTGTCACCAATGTCAATAAAATATATACGTCCAACAATTGTTGTACTTCGATAAATTTTATGGTATTATATAATATATTTCGTACTTATTATATATTATATATTCTTATCTATTTGAATATGAATAATAATGGACCTAAATAAATTCAAGGCATTATGAAAACGTAGGATTAATAATTTTTTAATGCTACAAATAAACCGAAATATAATATGTTACAACGAGATAGATTATTATATTATTATATTTATATAACATGCATAAAGCATATTATTTTTATCAATTCTTTACTGCGTTACTATGACTCAAGAAAAAATTTTGAAAAAAGAAAACCTTTCGAAAACTAGAGGGGGCTTAAAAAAAATTCTCGAAAAGCATTAGTACATTATTTACATTATATACAATTGAAATCATATTACACATTTTTACAGTCTAAATGTAAAGTTCAGTTACCTCATTTAATTAGCAATAAAAATTCAATAATCTTATTTTATAACTTTAAAACTATCCTCATATATGGATAAGTAAGTTCTATTCCTTTACCGAATGTCAATGAAGAAGAGATTTTGAAAATAAAATGTCACCTATTCAACAAATTAATGCACACATTATTTATTAGTAAATTTGACTGAGAAATTAAATTAAATTGACTGTGACACTAATAAAAAATAAAGAAAAGCGATAAATTATCGATTACAAGAGTCGATAAAACAGGAAGTTAACAGCAGAAGATAATTTAGCAGCAGCACCACAGCAGTCAATAAAAGAGAAAATAATGTAACCCCTCAGATTATCTGTTATTATTATTTCCACCCTATTTTAATTTTTTATCGAGGGGTCGCTACGATCGCTCGACTTTCCTCCTACCCCTACATTCAACTTGAATTCAACATTGACCGTCGCTCGGTTCGGGTTCGCGCAAACGTCAACATGACAGGCTCCCGTGAATTTCTTTTACATCTATCGCGAAATCACCGCGAGTCCACCGGTCAATTAAAGGACACTATGTAAATTATTTTCACACTAAATAAACTTTCGGGAAAATCGAGAAAATGAGTATTTCCCAGGATAGCGCTGCCACTATTGTGTGCAGGGAGGTCTTCGACGAGACCTCGCATCCGTCAAACGAAGGTGCGTGAATTAACATTTCTATTTGTTTAAACAATTTCCTACTCTATCTCATCTGAGCTCATTTTTATTTTCCCAATAAATCTAAACTTCTTTATTTCCTTTTTAATCATTAATTAATATAATTAAAATATAGATTTTTATTCGTTAAATTATTAATAATAATCCAACTTCAAATTAGTCAAACATCAACTCTAATCGAACCTGGATATTAATCTCTAGTGAAATCTTTATGAAATCGTCTTATTGAATCTGAATTATTATATTAACGAGATTTAAGAAAATTATTTTAGAGTCTTTTGAATCTCGGTAATGCCCCGCTCTATTTTTTACATATTCTTAAATCCTCCACCCTTATACATATAAACCACCACCCACCCTTGTATATACTTAAAATTTTATATAAATCCTAAAAAGCCACATTCACAAAATTAATGGAATAATTTAGCTTCGCATCAAAAAGAAAATCAATCAAAACGTCCTTGAGTTTAAGCTTGACGTGTTCGAAGCTCAAGATCATATTAGCGAATTATCGCGAATTGCGTTAGCGAACCTGGCTGTAAGAAAAAATTTTGTTTTCATCAGCTGTTAACGCACATTGCCTTTTTTTATATTTGCATCATCATTATTTTCGTCTCAGATGACTATATGTCTAGATACTATCATAATCAACTTTTCGAAGATTAATTGAGACTTTTTTTTTTTTTTTTTTTTTTTCTTTCAATTTTTTACGTCACTCACTCACTATATAATGAACGAATCGCTATTTATAGAATTTTTTATTCAGGTCGACAAAGCGCTGATAAGCCGCTCAGTTTACTTACTATTTTCTGTGTATATTTCTTTTTTCTTCTAAATATGTAAGAATTTGAGTTTTAAAAGTGGGGAAAAATAAAAATTATCCGACGAAGGGTGGCGTCTGCAAGACGACCTATTTTTTCAAAGATGAATCCCTGGATGAAGATGTCGGATTTATCGGTTATTCACACGAGCATAAAACAGAAAATATCAATCCTTTCTAGAAAATTTTCGAGCAATTTTCAATTTTATGAGACTTTCTATATGCACCTTTCAATTATGCAAATGTACCAACTAAAAATAACCATAAACATTATAAATTATTGTTAATGCAAATGAATTAATGTTTTAACACTGTTTATAGTTTGAAATACAATCAATTCGTTCATTTGAACGTTCAGACCTTAAACAACATTTATGCAAGTTAATTGGAGGAAGGAAATTTTCATTTTGAAACAAGTATTAATAATTTGTTGTCGAGAAGAAGACGATCTAGTCAATTAAGTTTTTATAGATGATCTTTCATTAATCAGCATTGCATTGTTTCATTATTACGCAATACATTTTTGGCTGCATCACAAGCCGGTTGCTACAGAAAAAAGTTATATTTACTAAGTATTTATTGTATCTAAGTATTTATTACATCAAAATATTTACACATGTCAATATCTTTCAAAGTCCTTTCAATATTTATTTATCTTTTTCTACGAGTACATTTTTATTTTTGTTTTTGTTCTTTTTATATCAGTTTGATAAGAAAAATGTTTTTATCTGAATATTTGCAGACATGGTAATGCGAGATAATATTCCTCATTTATAAATTATAATGTAATCTGTACAAATAGAAGAATCCAACATTTCTTCACTCTTCAGCATACAGTGAATGCGGCATTTATCTCAATATTTATCGCTTATTATTTTCGTCTAGCAGATAACGCGCATTAATTGTATCACTTTTTCAAATTGCACTGAAAATGTCATCATAAAGCAAGCAGGCTCGAAAATGTCACTTCGAATGATTCAAAGCGAAGTTTAAGTTTAATGAGCCGTGCGATCCAATTGGCAAAGATAACTGCGAACGAAGCGAATAATAATATGAGGAAATTGGAGATTGAAGAATAACGTGCGCAAGATGTCTTGTTTATTTACATCGTCTTTGCTGCGAGTTCTGCGCTTTTCTCCACAGCAGCAAACCTACAGCGTATATAGAGAGCCACGGAAAATCAATAGAGACCGCACTGCGGCGAAAATTTTGTCGTCTTTGCCGTTCTCCTTTTGTCGTTTTTCAGGAAAATTCCCTGTTCCAGAGATTTATTTTATTTGGGAACTTATTATTTTAATGCGGGTGGTTAATCAATTTTTGAGACTTGAAGTCATTGGAGCGTAGGGGTTTCGCCTGGTGAGTGCGATTGCCATGGTAATTGGTACAAACTTGTTCTGTCAGGGACAGCTGGTGTCCCGGCTCACCCCCAGGTACCATACTAGCTCACCTGTCAAGCTGTGTGCCTTGATGGAATTTTTAATCGTTCGTTTTTCATGCCTTAATCGCCATCTTGTCAACTATTCTGAATTATTTCGTGAAAAGATATAGAAATCCGAAAGAGAGGGGAAGAAAAAAAACTTCATGGTACTTCTTTGTATATAATAGCGACCTAAACCCAGGGGCCATGTTTTTAAAATGGAACGTCGCTTATTTCCATTTTTCTCTTCTGCTTCCATTTTCATTTCCATTTTCATTTAGCAAAAACACTCAGTTTTTCAATCAGAACTGGCGCAAGTCAGTCTTTGTATGCTTTAGCGAAATGGATTGCTGAATATGCGTTACAAAGGCTAGTGAAGATATGAGCATTGGGGTGCTTTAGGAAATCGATGCTGTTTACTTCCTTTCTCTGTAGTAGACTAGCTCCTCCTTTTAATGTAATAACAAATATTTTCCTGTTTGGATAGTTTAAAAACGATCAAGATTGTGGTGTCAATAAATGCTGGAAATTTCGTTTATAACAATAAACAATTTTTAATAACATTAGCATCAGTTAAAACTTTTTAAAAAATTCAATTTTTTTAGAAATTTTTTTTTTAATTTTTACTGGTAAATTACCAGTAATCTCAAAAAAGTGATGTTACCAATATATTGAACACATTGTTGTGAAAAACCTGATTGATTTAGAAACTGCACGAATTGTGTGAATGTATAGAATTTATAAACAATCTTCAGACTATTTTCGTTTTCAAAAAGATTATTAAGACAGAATAAGAATTTTAAAAATATTAGAGGATTTCACGAATTCCAAAGAATTTTATGAAACTTTTTTTTGATTTTCAGAAATTTTAAAGGATTTTACCAGTTGTTGGGGTTTTATAGAATTTTAACTTTAAAGAATATAAAAACCTAATAAAGAGTTTTCATTGGATTTTCAGGTAATTTTAAGGACTTTTAAGAAATTCAATTTTTATCCATTTTAAGAGTTTTAATGTGATTTCACAGGATTTCATGTAATCTTTAAAGATTTCACGATAGATATTTTGTGAAATTTTATGTAATTTAAAAAAAAAAAAAGACTTTTAAGGTATTAGAAGGGATTTCACAAAATTTCATTGGATTTTTAGATATTTTGAAAGTTTAAATGGAATTTAATGGGACTGAATAATTTTAAAGAATTTAAAAGGATTTAACAAATTTATTGAGATTCCTAAAATTAGAATAGGAATTACAAATTATATTTAAAAAGTAAAATCTCTGAATAATTTTGCATACTTTTGAAATCCCTTAATTTTTCCAATCCCACATTTTTTTGAGAAAAATTTTGAGATTTTAAAGGATTATAAAGTCATTTTAAGGAATTTGACTATATATTTTATGAAATTTTAAGTAATTTGAGAAAATTTTAAAGATTCTACGAAATTTCATTGAATTTTATGATATTTTAAAAGATATAATGAGATTTCACAGAATCTTGAAAAATGTTAAGGAATTTAAAAGGGCTTTACAAAATTTATTGAGATTTTAGAAAAATTAAGTAATAATTTCACGGTATTTCGAGGAATTTTATAAAATTTTTAAACATTTTACGAAATTCCCTGGAATTTTAAGATTCTTTTAGAGATTTTACAATGTTTCATAGGAAATTAAGTTATCTTAAGGAATTAAGGGATTTACTAGATTCCATTTGATTTTCAGAAATTTCAAGGGATATTATGGGATTTTAAATAATTTTATGAGATTATTTTGAATTTTCGAGAATTTTAAAGAAATTTTAAGATTATTGATATTTTGAGTAATTTTAAGTAATTCTAAGAAATATCAAGTAAATTTACGAAATTTAAAGGAATTTCACCCAATTTCGAAGGATAATAAAGACATTTTAAGAAATTTTATAAAAGTCATGAAGATTTCTGAAATTAGATAAAGAATTACAAGATTTTATAACTCAAGAACTAAAAATTTTCAATTATTTTTTCTACTAGCAAAAGGTGTGTAAAAACGAGAAATTATAATTGATCATAATTGCTACTTTCATAAATTATTGAAATGATCATAGTTTAAAAATTATAATTTGGTTTGCTTAATATGATATTTAATTAATTTATATTCACGATTAAAATTCAAATATAATACAAATACTAAAAATCATTTTTTTTTCATACGGAGGCAAAACAGAAACGTTTATATTATGGAAAATATTTCGCCATCTGACGATAACTACAGCAGTGACGATTACTGCTTATTTTTCAAAGTATTAACATTTAAATTTTTACTTCTTATGGAATTCATTGACGGATTATAGTCGGATGGGGTGGTTGTAATAATAATTAATTATATTATCACCATTAATGCTACAATTATTGTATCTAATTTAATTATATACAATTTTGATTTAATTGTTTCTTAGAATTGTTCCTTTTTTTATTTTTATAACTTATAATTGTAATTATTTAACATCTAATACGAATATTTGTACCTTGTTTTAAACACCCTAAATTGTAAATTCGTCAAGAAAGTTTTTTTTATCATCCAACAGAAGAAATAAGCATTTCTTATAATGCAGAACAAAAATGTCAGAGGTAGAAAAGTAAGACCTATCGTTACTGGTTGCAGTAGGTAGCTCTATAGGAAACTGGGTGAAACGTCCAAAATATACGTAGTATATCGATTTCTTCATAAATCTAGTACTTTTATGATATAACTGGACGAGAGATATTTTCGCCAAGGAACACATTTTGAATACTCTGTTTGAAACTTGTGAAAATATTTCCAAGCTATAGTAAAAATGTTCATAAGTCTACATGAAAAATTGAAAATTATTTTAAAAATGTTAATTTTCTAAAAATGAAAAAAATTTTAATATATTCTTTACATAATATAAAAATGATTAAACAATATTTCTCAAGCTTAAAACGATTTTTTAATCGGTTGATATAATTTTTAATTTAGAAAAAGTTTTTAGACCCTAATGTCAAAAATAATGAAGAAAATCATCTGAAAAACTGTCTCAATTCTTTACAAGGTTTTAACACCTTTTTTGCCGTTTTCAATAGAGGAATGAGAATATTAATTGAATCTATTAAATTTATTAAAGAATTTTATTATTTCAAAATAAAAATGTTTTAAAAAGAGTGTATCGAGATGTTTAACGATGATAGTATTGACCTAGTACCAGATATGATAAAAATACAGTAAGAAGTTGTGAATTGAAGTCACGCTGTGTCTTGAATTCTTGAATATATTGTCGCAGTGTCTTATTCTCAAATCAGCATTAGTATTCGCATGGCAAGTGGTAGCAGTTGGTACCATCTCTGCAGTGTAACTATAAAAAATGTTCTAGATTAAAAATTTCTCTTAAATGGTCTCTTAAAAATTTTACACAAAATTATTTTAAAGCATGTGCATTAAAAATTGTTTTTTTTTTATTTGTATTTTTTACATTTACTACAAAATTTTTGTATTTTCAGTTAAATATTCCTATCTTAAAAAAGAGATGTTACCAATATATCGATTTCATTGTTGTCCAAAACTTACTTATAACTTTTCATGTGTTTTTTTTTTATATCAGTTTTTAATGTATTAATACTCGTATTTTTAATATATTATATGTATATAATGTATTCGTATATTTACAGATGAATTACCATCAGAATTATGAGATATATTTTATGGGATTATAAATTAATTTTAAGGGATGTGACTATATATAATGTTGAATTTTAAGAATTGAGAAACTTTTAAGAAATTTTGAGGTATTTTAATAGAATTAATAAGATTTCATGGATTTTAAGGATTTTAACGATAGTTTGTACGTGGAATTTGATGGAAGTTTATGAAACATCAAGGAATATCAAGGACTATTAAATTATTTTACGAAAAAAAGAATTTCAACAGATGTTGAAGGATGTCCGGACATATTAAGATATTGTGTGGGGTATTAAGTAAGCTTAAAGACTTTTAAGGAATATTACATTATTTTAAGGACTTTAAAGGAATTTTTTGCAACACCCACCTCTAAAGTAGCACTTTATGTGCCCCTAAGTTATGTGTAAAGTAGGTCTTTAAAGCTCAGTAACGTCACCGTAGATAATGTACTTTCTTTATGCACGCTGACGTCACAGGTGTGTGTAAAGTATACCTTTTACGCACCGGTGACAATTGAACACATTTTTCGCAAATTGGTGACTTTAATCACAACCAGATAATTCTGGTAAGCAATTAACCTAAGGGGCACATAAAGTGTAACTTTTTTGGTTGGATGTTGCAAAAAATAGTGTACGGCACAAGCGTTCAACTCGTGCTTACAGCCGTAGGCAAATGCTGCAAACTTCACACTCGTAATAATCACCTGTTTTACGCACTTGTATCGTAAATTACTATTATGAGATTTCATTGGGTTTTTAGGAATTTTAGGAGATTTCATGTGATTTTAAGTAACTTTCTGGGATTTGATGATATTTTTGGAGATTCTAAGTAATTTTCAGGAATTTTAAGAGTTTTAATGATATTTCATGGTATTTTGAGTAATTTTAAGGGATACAACGGTAGGTTGTTGAATTTTAAAGAATATCAAGTAATTTTATGAAATTTAAAGGACTTTAAGCAGATTTTAAAGGATTTTAAAGGAATTTTAAGATATTGCACAGGATGATTATCAGGAATTTTAATGGATTTCATGACATTTCAGGGGTTCTAAATAATTTTAAGGGATCTCACGAGATTTTATAGGATATTAAGTAATTTTAAGGATTTTGAAGGATATTAAAGGGATTTTAAAGAATTTTACGAATAACTTATGGATATTTTTGAAATTAGTCAAGGGATTACAAGTTTCTATATTCTCTATTCTAAAAAGATGATTGCGTCGAAGTCGAAATATCGTAACGCCTATTCCGCACTCGGTAGGGGATTGGAACGCAGAACTCGAATTTGGCAGACCAGAATTTTCTCATACGAACGATAAGTTCAGAGTGTAGGACTTTGAAACTGTGATGCAGACTATATAGAGTGGCAAACGGTGGTAAAACGTAGTCCAAAGCCAATAATAACTGGAAACATCTTCTATTTTATTATGAATGAAATGAATAGATGCGGTGCAAAGAATATATTCCTTGTGCGATGATAAAATAAAAGAGAGAGAAGAGAATAATTATTAATATTATTATTTTTTAACGAAAATGGATATTTTAAAATACAAATCATCAAGTATTGGTTCTAACTTGTTAGTAAGGGTATTTTGAGGTTATGTTTGTTCTTTTTCAACGGAATTGGATATTTTAAAATACAAATTATCAAGTATTGGTTCTAAATTGTTAGTAAGGGTATTTGGACGTTAAGTTTGGTCTTTTTCAACGGAATTGGATATTTTAAAATACAAATTATCAAGTATTGGT
>UCOK01006518.1:0-55878 GCA_900474325.1 Synergus umbraculus | reverse complement strand
CAACTTCAAAGGCTTTCGTGAGATTTTAAGAGATTTAAAGAGGTTTTAGGGATTATAAGACATTTTGAATCTTGTCGTAGAATTTCGAAATTTTAAAAGGTTTTTGCGAATTAACAAATATTTTAAGGAATTTTAAATGTTCTCATGGAATTTTCAAGCATTTTAAGAGAATTCAAGAGATTTTCATGATTTTAAAAAGATTTTGGCATTTTTCAGGATTGTATTAAATTTTATGAAATTTTTAATAATTTTAAGGGATGTTACGAGATTTTTATGACTTTCAAAATATTTTATGGGAAGGGAATTTTATTGAGGAATTTCAAAAGGTTTTTAAATGATTTTTAAAAGATTTTGTACAATTTTAAATTTCTAATAATTTTAGGGAATTTGAGAAATATTTCTCAGTTTGAAAATATTTTAGGAAATTTGTAAGGATTTCATGGAATTTGATGAGATTTCTAATAATTTTAATGTATTTTAAAGAATTTAAAGGTATTTTAACTGTTATCATAAAATTTTAAAGAATTCTAAGAAGTTTCTGAAAATTTTATGATATTTAAAAAGGTTATTGGGATTTTAAGAGATCATGAATCTTGTCGTCGAATTTCGAAATTTCAAAAGATTTTTGAGAATTCTAAAGGATTTTAAGGGATTTTAAACTTTCTCGTGGAATTTCCAGGAATTTTAAGAGAATTCAAAAGGTTTTAATGATTTTTAGAAGACTGGCATCTTTCAGGGTTTTATTAAATTTTATGAAATTTATAATAATTTTAAGGGATTTTAAATGTTGTAATAGAATTTTCAAGTATTTTAGGACAATTAAGAGATTTTAATGACTTTTAAAACACTTTATTGGCACTTTTAAGGATTTTATCAAATTTTATGAGATATCTTATACTTTTAAAGGATATCAAGAAAGTTTTCTGATTTTGAAAAGATTTTATGGAATTTTTAAAAATTTTATCGAAGCTAACAAAATTTTGTAATACTTTTAAGGGATTTTAAAGAATTTGAACAGATATTTGAAAAAAATTTTGTTTTTATAAAAGATTTTGTAGAATTTACAAGAATTTCAAAGGCTTTCGTAAAATTTGAAAGACGAGAGCAAACTAACAAAATCGCGATTATTTTGTTTTCCTTCTTATACAACTTCAAGTCATTCAAAAGCCAATCAGGTTTGCAACAACAATGTATACGAGATTTTCGAGATATATCGTGACAACACTTTTTTAAGATAGGATATCTTGATATTAAAACTTAATATCCAGATAATAAAATATATAATCCGAATATTTTAACATCCAATATTTTAATCTCTGCTCTCTAAATCTGATTTAGTGAAAAATTCTACTAATTGTTAGTTATTTTTAACTAAAACTTTAGTGAAATCTTGAAAACTGCGAATTGAAATAGTGAAATACAACTAATAATTAGTAAAAAATTTCACTAAAGTAAATTAGTGGCTCATTTTTCACTAATTCAGATTTAGAGAGTGGATATTAAATGTGAATATCTGGATATTAAGTTTTAATATCAAGATATTATATCTAAATATCTAGATAGTCGTCCCATAGTTAAATAGCTAGATATTACTTTTTAATATCCATTTTTCTCCGTGAATTTTTAAAAGTAAATTTATATGAATGACTGCAATATATAGGAATATTGCATGGAATAAAGTTTTCAATTTGTTTCATGTCGATCTGCCAGGTATTCATGTATTCAAGATCCTGAGTTCTAATCATCAGTACACGTTTTACTTTTTTATCCACCCTTAGAGTAGACATATTTATGTGAAATGTGCGGAACACTACGCGTATGCGTGTTTCAATCTCACTCAATCAACATCCTGAAAAGCAGTAATTTTTCAGGGAATTTGGTAGAGAAAAAAATCTCGCAGTCGTGCCGTTCAAGAGCATGTCTATCGTTGCTTCAATAGACCATTAAGTCAGGTTTTCGTTATAACGCTTTCATTTTAACGCTACGCGCCCGCTTACACCTGACTGAAACAGCACCAACAATCAGGAATAAAAAAAAACAGTTATACGGGCGCAAACACGCTGGTATTATCAAATTTTTAATTGCAATTTATACATGAGCTTCGGAGAGAGCTGTTATTTGAAAACTGTAATACATATCGCCAAGTAAATATTCTGTTTATTAGTTTCCATGCTAATTTTATTTTATTGAAATTGAAAAACATTTTAAAACGAAATGTGTTTAGAACAATCTTCCATTTATTAATAGTGTTACTTTTGTGAATATTTCTCGATTAGGTATATTTAAATAATTTCAATCTTCCGAAGTATGAAGGAATGTAGAATTTTCAAAGCTATTCTAAATTACGAGGATAATAACCAACCTCGTAAACTGCGACCCTTCTTGGCCATTTCACATGACGAGGTAATGTTGCAACTATGTTGTAGTTTCTCTTACATTGCAGCGTCCTCTTTGAAGGTTGAATTAATAAATTCATACACCGCACCGTAGCGAAATAGTGCGTCCGGCATTTGTTAATTTAACGCGATATTACGCTTCTCCAAAGAAGCAAAGGTGATTTACAATTCGCGAACGAGAAGCAGACTGTGGATTCATTAAAATGGTGATTGTTTCAGGACGATGAACCACCATCGTAATCAGTCATTTTCTATAGAATGTCTGTATTGTTATAAACGAAAAGCTAGAGGAAATTTAATCAGTTTATTACCGACAACATTTGGCCATCATTTGGCTCCGAATCTAAACGATTTATCAAAATTAGGTATAAATTTGTCCAGTTTCAAAGTTACTTCGAGGCATTCGAAGCTTGAACAAGAGAAAGAGAAAAAGTTAAAATTTCCAGTTTTCAGGTGCGGCCTCCAATGAGAAAAAAATGTTTTCATTCAGGTCACTCGAACGGATTATTAAATCGTACATCGAACGTTGCTCTTTTCCGTTTTATTATTTTTATCAAGGCTATGCTAATTATATAAACGACCTCTCCATCGGTAAGAACAGTAATTGCTAATTGCTAAATACAGTGTGTTTTCCCTGTTACTTCCTGACGAGAGACGTCCATGCATTGACCTAATTACTCTAATTATCTTGGGGACCAGAAGTGAAGCTACGATAGTATAAGAGCAGACCAATCGCTAAGTGCTGTGATTAACTAACTTGATACAATGAAATTTCGAAAATGGTTCGCTAATCTCTCCCAAGATGAAGGAGGGTCTTGCTCCTTGATGCAAGAAACTGTGCAATCATGTTGAACTGACTTGGGAATTCTTCCAACTTTGCAAAGTTTTGGTACCTAAGAGGTTTTAAAAAGCTTTCAAACTCTTTCCGATATTCATCATTAATCGGAAAATTGCAAAGTGCTTACAAAATTCTGTAGAGCAGCCTTTAAGATTGCCATTACAAATTTAAAGAAACAAACCATCAGTTAACTGTTGTATAATAATCGAATGATGGTTTGATAATGGAAATTGATATTGAATATGAAAATAGTTACCGTCTGCGAAAGATGTCCAGAATATTATTCAATTAATAATTTATTATCGATTTATCATCATCACCAGATGTGATATCTCTTACCGAAGGTTTAATGCCCTCTTGTGATTAAATTAACACGGGGAGGTGTTTCTTTATCTAATATTTTAGGACTTACGTCAATGAAATAATGATTCAGCCTATAATACGAAGAATATTAGGCTTCGTTACTGTAATAGGATTCATTTTATATCATTATAGAGTATAGTCGGAACAAGTGTTGCATGCTACCGCCAATATCCTTACTTTATGAATAAGATATACATATAGTAGCCGAACAGGTTGTACAGGATCTTCGCTTTCAATGTCGTAATAAAATCTAGCTCGATTATGTATCTATATATATCGCTCTACGTATTAATATTATATAACTTCTATCATATCCTAATTAGTTCCACTCGAGGAAATCATGTTAACAATTTGAGCACATTTTTATACGATATCCAATAACGTACACGTATTCACGTCTCGAAGAAATTGAATCACTTTTTCCAATATGTGAAAGGTCTGAAATTAAATGGACGCTTTCTTTTAGTGGACGAAAGTGACCGCCAAGGTGCAGGACTCGATTAAACATACCTTAGGAGGAAAATAAATCAGCAACATTCGCGAGGTCGAATTTAATCTTGCCTTCGTGTGTGTAATTTAACTTTCGTGGTTTTAATGACGTCGCACGATAGTTACGTGCATTCAGCTATAAAATTAGCATAATCGTGGTACGTATTAATTCACGTCTTTACCATTTGGGGCTCGCGGTATTTTTTAAATGCGGAATAACCAAATCGAGAATAAGGATGCGCTGGAGGCAGGAACTAGAACAGTTGCCAGTAGAATTATAGAGTCGATTAGCCACCAAACGATGCTTCCGTAATCCACATTGAACTATTTCCGAGCTTTTTTTGAAACTTGCTACCTCTTAAGGCTGAGGATTTAATTTTGCAAGCCTAAGTTTTATAATTACCGCAGAGAGGGCTAAAAGTTGCAAATTTCAGATGTCCTCTTTATAGCATTTTAATATATATATGTATAGAGAGAGAGTTTTATAAATTCATACACAATATATGCGGTATTAAATTTTATATATCAAATTTCAGACAAACCGCATAAAACCCGTGGGATGTGTATACATACAAATGCAAACTTTTTCAATGGAGCCGGAAAATTCGAGGTGGTCCTCTCACTGGAAAGTTTACGAGTTAACGAAGCTTGAATTTCGCAAGAAATTATGCAAAAGGGATTTGGTAGATGCACTAGTGGACTGAATTGCACTTTTCCAGCTACCCTGATAGATTTCAAAAACATGTGAGCCACTTGGAAAAAAGAATTGTAGGTATATTTATTCTTTTCCAGGATAATGTCATACCTGGAATTGAAAAACAATGGACACGTCAGTCCCATACAAATTAAGTTATTGTTTTATTTTTTTTTTAAATTGTGTATTCTGAAATATTCCATTTCTCGCTAAAGGAACATCTCGCAATTAATCTGAATTCAACTCGGTTTTGATATCGCGTATCAAACTTCTATTGTCGAAATTTCCTTCAAATGGAAGTTTTTTATTTATTTTATTGTTGAAAAAGGGATAAATTCTGTGTCGCATTTTAAACAGGCGTCAAATATAATAAATTTAGAATTAATTCCGACTAATAAAACTGTATAGATTTTTACGACCCTCTCTTAAAATATGCCGCCTATCGATTTTTAATATTTGTGTTGAATGGGCAATATTTTATGAATTTTTATGGCCTCTTGTTTCCAGGGAACCGTCAATTTTTTCCATGCATACTTTTACACTTAGAAAGTTATATTTATAATATTATGATATATGTTTTTGTGGACATTCTTTAAATTAAAAATATCTATGAACTATGAACTTTAAAAAATTTACTTTTTTTGTAAGCAACTCGGTACATGTATGAATAATTACACCATAAGATTGACCACAAGTTGACCACTAGGTTATAGGTTTTAACGACCAGTTCCAACGAATTTCTCTCCATAAAATGGGCGATTTTAGTTTCGATTCAGTTATATATAGCGATGTGGTTCAGGAAGGTTCATAATTGCATGACGGACGGTAGTGACCACAAAGTTTATGGCTTTACGACAAAGCTACGAAGTCAAATCTGACGCTTTTAGTAGAAATCATGTGATACTAGATTATTTTTCTCTTTTATTCCCCTTTCTTTATCTTGAGAACTAAGTAAATTAGTCATTATGTATATTATCATTACTGAAAAACTGTAAGTCATAAATTTTGAATTTATAATACTGATAAATTCTTTATCAACCTTGAATTCCAGCTGCTTTACGATCTGCGTACTAATAAACAATGACAGTAACGCAAAAAAGGAATGTATATAACATGAAATTTTCAACAACATTCAATCAACACATTCAAAAGGAAAGAGCCTATAAATTACGAAAATATACAGCATGCAGAATCTATGTGCGCAGAATATTTAACACACAAGAGCGGCATATGTTTTTACATAGTTATATTCCATGAATATTCAGAGCACACACCGGAAATTCCTCTGCTACCTTGTTGGAACGAAGATCTCGGAAAAGCTCACTTTTGTTATAATATTATCATAATATTATTATCCAGGGAAATTATTTTGCGTCGACTAACAGTTCCAAATTAAAAACGTTACTAAAAATACGCCCTACTTCATTACGTTTCATTAAAATTCCATCATTTTCTTCTGGAGGAGTTATAAAACGTGCTTTAAATTTGGCGAATCTCAGGTGCATGAAAACGTAATTTGCGGAAGTTGAGTTTAATTTAAAAAAGTAATAAACGTCTAATTGCGAGAGATAAATTAATTAAATATTGAAAACCGAGTTTGTGAGATATTTAACGCACTGTCTGGGTTCCTCCCTGCGGCGTCGCGTCGTCTGCTACAATAATTGGATTGTCTTTCGACTAAGTATTAGCTGCCATAATTTCTGCGACACTTAGACATTAAGAGGGAGAAGAAAGAGACACAAAATCAGAGTTTCCAGCGTAATTTCTACTTTCGCAGAGATAACAGGCAAAATTGATCAAAGAGGAAAGTTTTAACTCAATCCTATTATGGTTTTAACTCCATGAATGAATAAACGCATCCCTAATCCCCGGAGAATATCGGGTATTATGTCTGGATTTCTTCAAACTAAATCTCATTCTCATCGCAAATCATAACTGACACATGAACAGGAATCGGATATAAAGTCTGGCTTGAAAAAAAAGCCATCCACACTTTTATGAATATAAAAAGTGCTACTCATTTAATTTCTCACATGCTGCATTTTTTAAAAACCAGATCATAGTATATTAATCCACTTTTTAATCGAAACAATTTCCTGATTCCGTTTTTTCCTTCTTTAAACCTGTTTCAACATTTTTTGCAATATTTTTTAATAGCTTCTATAATACCTTTATTAAAACAGATTTTAGTTATTTTTATTATTCCATTATATGGGATTTCAGAGGTGAAGTTTTTTAAATAACCTGTTCGTTAAAAAAGACTTAAATGGAAATATTGTCGCCTGATTCTCTGATAACATTTTTTACTTTAATCAAATTTACATGGGGCGCAGATGAATGTTTGAGGGAGGGTTCAATTTTTTGATAAAGAGGGAGAGGTTTGACAATTTAATTACTGTAAGGAGGTTTCATTATAGGAAATCGATTAGAATGAAAATGTATTTAAAACTTTTATTAAAAGTTTTACTTTTTACTGATTTTTCTTATGATATTGTTATTTTTATTACTAATGCAAGACGGTTTTTTTTTCAAATATTTAACAGTATTTTATATTCTAAATAGATTTTGTATTATATATTTGTTCTAGTTTCGTAGTTAAAATAGTGATTGTGGTATTAATCAGGGGAGTATTTCCTCATATTAAAATGTCAGTAGACCAATATGTATTTTAAATCATACATATACATACGCCTCTTTGCACTAACATAAGTAAAGGACATTTTTACATCGAATTGAAAATACATTTCCAAATTGAATTTTGGGACAGATTTTCTATCGATTTTCTCCTTGACCTCCAATCTCCAATTATTAAAAGCAATGAAGGTTAAGGCCACTTTTCAGCCCCCGCGTCTACTGCCATTTATTGAAAAATGTTTGAGGCTTTCCAGGACACATGTAAATGATGAGAAAAAGAAAGATTTGAGAATAAAAATTGCCATCCACGCGAGAATTTTACATTCCCATTCATTCCTACTTACTCTCTTCTTGGTTTGAATTAATCCCCCTAAAAGGGACATTTTAGACATGCTTATTAAAAAAGGAATAAAAAGAAGACTGATTTATGAAAAAGAGGCATAACGGCGAAGACAGAAAGAAAAAGAGAAGTAGATCTGAAGACTAATTTGCACGGCGCCCCGCCTAGAATGCGCTTTATGTGACGTTCGAAAAAGAGAGGACAAAACGAGGGACAAAAAGACCAGCGTCGATGAAGCGAGTCGAGTTGTTTTTTCATTTTTTTGTTTAAATTACTTGAGAGCTATATAACGCATACTAATGGCTTTGTACTTTCCTGTCATTGCCAGTCAAGGTGTCCAATAGAGTAGTATAATTCTGCATCGAACCATTTATGCCTCGAGAAAAGGAAACACGACTTTTCTGAATATCGAACTTGTCACTGACACTGATTACTGAGTTGTTATTTTCATATATCTTCTATTGGAAAACCATTTGTTTTAGCCCCTAAACAATACATAAATTATTCCGATGATGGGGGGATCAAATCAAATAGTGATTATTGAGTTGTCATGCTCATGTCTTTGATATTACTATGAATATAGATGTATGTTTATTCAGAAGAAACCAATATTTACGAAGTCGGCGGAAACCTTGGCGGAAACATCCTGATTCTTTAACAAGGCTGTTACATGCAGTAACACTTTGCACACAATTGCTAAAACTATCACAAAGTGAAGAGTAGTAACGCAATCACGAAGTTAATACCCTTTATGGAAATGCAGGATCCCTGTTTGTAAATGACATTCAAATTTTGTACATGTGCACGAACCAATCTAGTTTGAAATTCGTGGTTTAGAGATTCGCTGAGCTTGCAACATTCTCAGAGTTGTTGCCGTTTATATATTTATATGCGTACATAGCGTAATATACGCTGTCACTCTCGGGCAGCCAGCTTTGATGAGGATTTTCGCATGGATAAAGTCAACTTAATAAACATACTATCCTCTATGTACATGCATATTTTATGTTTTATATAATATATAATATTACGCTTTTGAAAATTTAATATTATTTCATATTCAGCTTTGAAAAGAGAGTTTCCTGTTTACACAAATCCCATGACAAAGATTTCATGGATATATATTTTTGATGACTACAAGGGAAGTATTTTGCAAAATTAAACCAACAGAATATACTCAAGGCAAGAAATGAGTGTTGGCTTGACAGCAATAATATTTTTACAGGACGGAAGACTTCTGCTGACTAAGCTTTTTTGTTTTATGAGAAATTCGTAAACACTTCGAACGTGTACTAAAGACTTCAGAGATCACTTTTGATGAAAGAGAATGAAAAAGAGCAGGGACATTAAATTTTCCTCGCTTCGGAAAATCAATTATTTTTCAAATTATAACAAAGTTTTGTATTCTCAATCGAAAAATATAATTTTAAATTACTTGTACAGTTATAATCTTCAATGGCAGTCTAAATATTGATTGTATGACATTATCAACAGGCAAGATTCGAAATAACAATGAAATAGATACATCGACATATCCGATCGGATTTAATTACGCGGCGAGAGAGAGCACTCGAATAATTGTTTCCGACTTCGTTTGATTCCTAATTGAGCCAGACTAACAAGCAATCACTACATATTCGTTAATATATCGTGCCATCGAAACTGTCCTTTTGTAAGTTCAATCTTTCCAGTCGTGTATTTACATATTTGCACATCCTGTCGATCAACATTACCAGAGGCATGATTACTGGTTCATATAAAACCAAAATTGCATTCACAAAATTCGGTTTTTAATTCTGTTTAAAAATACATATGTATTACTGAATTTATAATAATACCAAATTTATAATTGTACCGAATTTATAATTTTACCTCGACTCGCTTTTCAATAATCAAAATGCGTTTTTCAACTCGTGCTGATTATTCAGGCAAAGAATTTGAATTAATTTTTGTTTTATACAGATTCATTACTGTTACCTATTATATGGTATATTGAAATCGCCTGCAGATATGCTGATTTATTAATTTTCAATCAAAATTCTAAATTCATTGAACCCGAAAAAATCTTTTTGAAGGGTTGAATATCTGATGAATAATGAATTCAATTAGTTCTTAATATAAAAAATTTCAGCACATAATGGTGGCCTTCGTCAGTATGAATTATGCTTAAAATTACAAATTAGGTGTCAGGGACTTCATTAAATATTCACAGAGCCTTAACGATTGAAATTTTAATTGAAAGTCTGAAAGATATCCTTCCCATCTTCAGTTTATTCGCAAGACTTCATACAACCCCTTGAAATTTTCTATGTATTTTAAATGAGAAACGTGCAATCTTGGTTGTTAAATTTTGAACTTGAATAAATATCAACCAGTGCTCCTTTTTTATGAAAAAGTATTTCTTGGAGATATGAAAACCTTGACACTGACACCGACGTGCCTTGAATACGAAATTATGCTTCTATCTTCAGAAATGTTTATGAAGCCATCCATTGCCTTCCTGTTGAAAAATCACTGACATGTGAATGAGATAATGATTGCAACTCGCATATGTATAGTAACTAATAAAAACTCGATTCGCGCCTTCTTGGATGATTGCCTCTGAAAGTTATTACTCTGAAGAAAAAGACAAGTTTCGCAAATTTGTAAAAATAATATTATTAGTTTCATTATCTATTCTTTCAGGCACGTAACTTGGAAACAAATAGATAAATTGTATTTTAACCAACATAGATAAACTTTCTTTATCGTTGTCCTTATGTTTATGTGCTACACACAACATATAATTAATTTTAATTGTTAGCCTTTTAATGTGTTTCCTGAAAATTTAAAATATGAATCGTCAAGTCACATGACTTCATGGCCTTAACTAGAACTACTTTTTGAGTGATAAGATATATAACCAGGAAAAAACAAAGATCTCGAAAAATCGATACGATTTCTTATTTCAGAGAACAAAGAACATATTTACCTCGGTGAAACCTTAGCTTATTTTTTATATGTGACCTTTCCGCCGGCAATGTGTTAAAGAGTGAGAGAACAAAGCATATTTCCGTATTTTTAAAGCACTTTAAACAACTTAGTGAGATTAATTTTCATTAAAATGCATCTTCTAGTATCAAGGACTTTAGAGAAGGACATCTTTAATTTTATGAAAATTAACTTTGTGTTTTTAATTACAAGGTTAATTTCAAGATTAATTTAAATGTGTTTTGATATAAATTATCTTTATTTTAAAGTAACCTTTTAAAGTTGAGAGATCATTTTACAGTTTCCGTAAAGGAGGGAAAATAAATGTTAATTAAAAACGAATAAAAGAATAAATTTGATCGAAAAATGGGAAATTATTTTTTATAAGAAGAATGAACAAAAGTTATAATTAAGAAACCCATCTTACAGACTTCTGTACAATCTGCAGAGGAAAGAAATTATAAAGGTAGAAAAGAGATAGCAAATTATGTATAATTTATCCGAAACTAGGTCTTGTTACGTCATTTAGCATATTTTGATAAATTTAAATGGCAGATTAGGCTGTTTCAACAACATGCAATAGGATAATGACATTGCTCCTTTAGGCGTTTATAAGTTGAGACTGAATTTAGAAATCAATCATGTTTGTTATATAATATTAGAGCAATTTTGGTACATATCTATATTAATTTGTGAAAAATTAGGGTCAAAAATATAAAATAAATTATAAGCAGTAAAATAAGAGTTGTGATGTGACATGGCTAGGAAGGATGTTCATATTGTGTATGAGTAAAGTGTCGTACGTCATGTTATGGAAGGTTCCAGAGATTATTAATAAACTTCTTATACATTCGTAATACACAGCAAGAGACAAATAAAATTCAGAGGTATAATTATTAATGCAACAATAAATTCAAGCGCGTTAATTACGACGATTATATTAATATTCATAATATTTATATAATTAATGAATTAATAAAATGAATTATAATAAACTGCATACTTTTAAATATACGTTGTCTGAATATAAAAAGTAGAATAAAAATCAAGTATGATAAAAAATAAGATTAAAAAGTAAAATAAATTACAGTCGAGTGCAGAAAAAAGTTGAATTAAACGTAGTCTTTAAAGATTTTGTTTTATTTAGATATTTTATTATATTCTGATTTCCACGAGTGATAGGAAATTTCTGAAAATGTACAGTGTTTGTTTATATGTAAATATAGGACATAATGACATACAGTTTTGAAACTGAACTTTCAATAAACTTGAATAATATTTCTGAGTTGAACAATGTCCTTGTACATTCCAAAACAGGATAACTGCCTACATTGATAAAAATCTTATACATATATATATATATATTTGTTTGAAAAATCTCTCGTGCACACGCAATATTTATAACTTCCGCGACATGTATAAATTCGCACAACTGTGGATTACTAAAATTGTCAAATGCAAGAATAGCACAAATTTAAAAAAAGAATTTTAACTCGAATTCTTTTTTCTTCGTATATCTAAAGTGGAATAGAATATTCTGATGAATGACTTACTTGGGGCAGAGTAGACATGGACGATGAAAAGTGTAGCAACGAAAAGTACTCCAAAGTTCTTCATGATGCACGTCTGGCTTCGGGAAAAGACTCTGTACAAACTGATGATCGGGTATCGCGGACAAGGTACAAAAGAGAGGATCAAGGTCACTCTGCACTACACTGGCTCCAACTGAAAAGTAAAACACGGCAACGCTCTTGTCGCTCGCGATATATATCTGAACATTCGCTTACAGCAAGTCTGATTCGTCAGCGTCACCGGCATTCGCCTCGTGGCCTCTCAAAGTAAACACACACACACACATATAAATTATCTCCGACCAACAGTCATTCAAGTTGTACACCTACAATGTAAAGTTTAAACTTACACATAAATGTGGATGAGTCTCATTCGTGAATTATGATAAGAGATTAACTCAAGAGGCTGAGGGAAGTTTCTGGTAAATTTGGAAAATACGCCTTTTCTGTGAAAAAGAGGGAAGAGGAGACTGTCAAGCTGTCAACGTCCTCTTAAAAGAGGGAGGAAATGATTCAATTACACATGAAGACATGAGAATGACAACTCGGTAAAGACCATTTGATTTAGCCCCTACATCCAAGTAATTTATATATTATTTAGAGGAAAAAAATGGTCTTTACTGAGTTGTCAGTCTCGTGGCTTTATTTGTGTTGTAATTCAAAGAAAATTGGGTACTCAGTTACTGGGTATTAACAAATGTTTTGGCTGGGAAACATATTTTTTTTAAATAATCATAAAAGAGACTTGAAACAAAAGCCTCTGGTTAATCAAAGTGATTAAGTTTCAGTCAAAGTGATGTAATCAACATTTTCCTAGTACATGTATGTTTATAATTTTCATTTTATTTTTTACTTATAATCTCAAATGATTCTGAGAGTACATATTTTCTTTGGATTGACTGCATGAAATTAGCATCGGGAAGAACTTGAAGATGTCAATGACCGAATAATTGTTGCGTGTACATATTATTTACCTAGGCCAGTATGTAACGGTGCATCTGCTATTAACTTGTTCGAAAGTTGAAAAAAATAATCTGGAAAGTTCCGTTTTCAATAACGAGAGGAATTAATGAAGTATAAAAATGAGTAATGAGATTGAATAATTAGTTGAGGGTTGAGCTCTTCAATGTCATTGTTACATATATCTTTAGAAACTTCAAGCTTCCTGAACATGAGTGTGTATTATTATGCTAAACTGTCGTAATTATTATTCAGTTACAGTAGAGAATGCAGACATAAAGTACATTCTCTTATTATCTTTAGGTTGCAAGACTCGTTTCTCGTTCTAACACATCACATCTTGGAGGTGTCTATACAACTTCACCGTTAATGATTAAAGAAAACCTTAAGACCAATGCCACGGTGCATAAACTCCTCTTCATTTCTCAAACACTGTTTTATTGAATATTCTCATTAGGAAACTTAATTTCTAGTCGCAATATAAGAAATAGCTCAGAGAATATTTTAACTGATAGCTGATACTAAAGAAGCCCATTTTTGAGGTGTCAATAATACATCAAATATAACAGTTTTTACAGTTTAAGGCTTAGAATTTGAAAGTTTTCAATTTGGAATAATTATAGAAAGGGTGAAACTTTCTTTCTTCATTCGAGGAAAATTGACAGAAATTCCTGTAACATGAATTCAGTATAAATGAATGTTTGTTAATTAGCGTCAATATTATAATATTAATTAAAACAAACCTTCGCTGAATTCGATATGCACATACATTAAACGTGAAATCATGCACATACATATGTAATTAAAATTTCATGAAATTTTCTTGATTGTTTTGTAAGGTTTCATAGAATTCTGAAATTTGTGGCCACTGCCTGTGTGACAAGTTACGACCTCTAATTTTCCTGGGCATTGTATTCTTCCCATGCATTGTATTTTCCAGGAACTCAACAACACCATCAAATATAGTTACTTGAAAATCTGCTTATAATGTGCCAGAGGAACAACTTGAATGTAAAAACCGTAAACAATGATAACAGTGCATAATAAAGAGTAGAAAATGAGTTTCTTCAGAATATTCCTCAGTAACTGTTTATCTTTATAAAAACTGAAGATTTAGTCTTTTCAGAAATAAAAAATGAAAAATAGAACAGGCTTTGTGATACTGCAATGAAGATAAAAAAATATTTTTAATTAGGATTGAAAAAAACAAATAAAAGTATTATTTGAACGCTAATTTAAATATTTCTTTAACTTTCATGTTGTTTTGTTCCTTATAATTGGAATTACCCGTGAATTAATTTCACAGCCACTTTTACGAAACACGAATGTTTTCAGATTGTGGGTTTTTTTCTTATAATAATTTCAGAGAAATGTAGTATAGTGTGACTAAATATTTTTAATTGAAAAGATGCTTTATAGCCCTTGACATAATTAATAAATAAAGGCTCTCGGTATAAAAATTCCTTTTTTCCTTTTTTTAATGATCTAATTATTTCGTTTATTTTTGCTAAAAGCTTTTTTGCCTCTCACTTGCATTTCCGTGACCTAAATTTGTCAAATTCAGACGCAGGAGCTTTTTGGTAAGAATATATTCCAGTGTTAAAAAATATAAAGATGCATTTTTGCGTCTTAGTGTCTGGCCATGAAATACATAGTTTCTTTTCCAGCCATTGTTGATTATGAAACCATATTGTCGACGTATATTTTGCACATTATTTTCCGAGAAGACCCTGGTTTGGCACTACCAAGGATAATTTAGTAACAATGATTTCTTAAAGTTAGATGTAATAATACAACAATAATTTATATTGACTAAACAAAATAATATCAGTCAAGCAGGATATTTAAAAATTTTTATAAAAAATTATGTTTTATTTAGAAGTAGTGAGTCATGCAAACCTCAAGTTGTCTTAAAAACAAACTATCAGTGGAAGATAAAGGCTCAGTACTCTAGAAGAAAAAAAACAGAACGTGGTGAATCATAGTACATTTATAACTATATATTTTAATCACAGATTATACCATTGAATCCATTGCGTTATTTAACTCAATTTCTCATAACTCACGGATGCATAGAATTTCTTAATAGAGTTTTGCAAGAAAGTGATCCCTCATAATCTGGTTACTTGCGTATGCATGGAATTTTTCAATAAAATGCATTCTTTCCCTTTTGTCCTTTTGGTTATTTAGGCGTGAAACTAGTTATGTATAAAACATTTCTGATTGACGGATCTTTATTATTTTTCATGTGAAAAACTATCATTCTTTATAACAAATTTTATACAATACCAAATAAATTTTTTAATGAATCTAAAAACATTTCTCTCAGGTTTAAATTGCATTGGCTAGTCATTCAATCACAATCGGCTTGTGGTAATGGCATTAACTTCTCATAATATAGTATTGATAGTCTCTCACAATATGGAATTTCACCTGCATTTATATATACATACATACTGTGTTCATAATACAAGTAGTCGATATATAATAGTCTCTTTATCCGACATTTATTTGGAAATATAATCAAGAATTGTATTTAAAGATAAAATTGAAGGCAAAGGAAATTGTAATAATAATAATATTTAAGAAATATGTGAATCATTTTAAAAAATGAACCAATTGCGGGGTGGGGGGCTGCTTGCCTTCATATAGCTCAGAATTATCAAATTAATAATTTTTAATTTCGTTTCCTAAAATAATTATCTATTTCTAGAAACTTTTAATGATGCGTTCTATAATAAGTTTATATTTTTCCGCAAAATACGTTAATTTGCATGTACAAACAGACCGTTGATGTCGCTTCAGAATAATAAGTAATCGAGTCCTAGAATTGATTATCTGGTATCTCATTCGCTTCTGAATTAATTATCGATAACAATGCAAATTATATGTTCGTTCATGCGCAGTAATGATAATATCAAAGACTATTAGCCAATGCAGAAGAACTATATTAAATTATATAATTATATTAAATTATATGATTATATTATATTATTGACTTATATTTTACGTGTCAAAATTGTTTTTATCACAACTTATTTCTGTTGATAAAAGAAAAATTCAGTTTTAATGAAACCTTATGAAATTTCCAATAAAAATCGTACTTTCGAGAAACAATAATTGCTAGAAAAAACTAATACAAGGAAATTTCTTGGACGTTTTATTGTGCATATCTAGAAAGATTATATAACTCGAAATTAAAAAAATGTTGCAAGAGATGCGCAAATAATGATATGATATTAAAACCATCCTTATTGTAATTGATAAGGGGTGAGATAATAACACTTGACTACATCCTGCCAAGTACGGTACCAGCTTATTCACCTTTATATGGCGCGTAACAAATATTGAGTCATAAGGTCTGGAGATACATGTCTTAACGACTGTGTGTACATTTGTACAATGATACATTTTATTTCTCTTGTCATTTGTCATTCTTTTTTCACTCACACTTTCTTCTAAATTCCAGAAAAGCTCGATGTGTTGGCAGGTTTTGTTTGGAATCTAATGAAGTAAAGTTCGTTGTGATTAATTGTCGCGTGCCAAGGCGTAAATATGTTGGCCCCGAGGGGAAGAAAACTGATTGATCAATACCCTACACTGCATTCCACTCTTTTGTGTGGTCAATTTCATCGAAGTTTATCATTATTTTCCTTTATTTACCTATTTTCTTTATTTTTGGTAACTTATCTACTTATAATTACAGAACAATACACATTCTTATCTTGTATAAATTACACTGACAAAATGTCCATTGTCCATAAAAAAGAATTATTGAACACGAGTTAAATTGAAAAAAAAGGTTCGTATTGTTGTTTAGAACGAATATATGATTCTTTCTCTTAAATAAATATTAAAACAAGTGTCTAAGATTCATGAAAGATTCGTGTTTGTTTATTGATGATTTCACTTTTCTTCCAGAAAATTCCTTGTAATTCTTAATCTCTTATTATTCACTTTTTTATGCCTTAATACGCATTGGTGATACATATATTTTTATTGCGCTTTATCGCACTTGTCCCTGAATTTAAAGTTTGATGAAAAAATAAAATTTGTTGAAGGATATTATTTCCAGATAATAAATTTTTATAAAGTCTTTGTAAAAGCGTAATATACTTTGTTCCGCTGCCTTTGCAATTTTGTCATCGCTGTCTTTTCCAACCCGGAAAATTAGAATATATTGCAAAACGAATTTGATACGTCATTCTTGAATTTTGCATGCATTTCAGACAGCAAAATAAACTCACCAAATTGTGCAAGCAAGTAGAATAGCATAATTATAGGTTTTTTTTGGATTACATATAAAATAACAGATGTTGGCATTTCCTGCAATAACAGACAAAAGGGTTTCCTGTTAATAATACACAAAGAGATTTTTATAATGAATACCAATCTCAGAAATTCCATTTTTCATTGCCATCACTGTGTTTGTAATATTTATTGCACTCTCAGATATAAACATTTATTATTAATTGGAGACTCAAAAAAAAACAACATTTTTACTATAATTATATGGATTTGACACTCGGATGAGGGAAATGGATCTGAAATTAGAGTTTTCACAGATCCAGTCAGACTGACAGACAATTAATGACAGCACATCATCGACTTTCAACAATGGCGTGACTAAAGCACGCTGGTGGCTGATATATCCGTATAAAATGAGGACAACGGTCTATTTGTTCATCCTCTAATGTAATATAATAGACTCTTCATGTCAATAAATTATGATATCGTTAATTCGGTTATAAGAGCATTTTATAACATTATCGTTTGCGTGCTTTTTCGCAACTCATTTCAAAGCATAAATTCAGTGATGGATTAACAATCATTAATATGAAAATCACACCGGGGGGAGATTGATCCTCTATCTTTTCATTCATTAATCTTTTTTAGTGGATTATAGCTGATGATGATTGTTTAGTAAAATTCTGTTTGAGAACACATCAACAAATTTATATATTATTCGCTAATTTAAATCAGCCAAATTCACCAAAATACGTTGGATCAGGGAAAATATAATACATAATTGAATATATTTTCCCATTTTCTGTAATATTTGATTGAACTTCTATCTATTGGTGACGTTAATGTTATCAATTTCATCATCAAAATTTTTAATTTGCGCTTTTGATCTTCGAACCACAAATGTGGTCAAACATTTCCAATAACGTAATGTATATATAAATGCAGTAAATTCATATTAAATATCATTTTATGGTTCATTAATCATGAAAGTTTTAAATTGAATTGGAATATATCGTAAAAATTATATTTTTAAAAGATTATTCAAGACTTTCCTGATACAAGGTTGTATCCCTATTATGAAGATTAAAAAAGGTGTTAGGTGAAGATAGTACATATCCTTGTTGATTTATTTAATGGCTTCTTGTGTATTTTGATAAAAAATTACTCACCTCAAGGGGAAAAACCTAATTTACTCCGCTTTTCCACTATTTATGTTATTATAGCATCAAATTATTTAAATTTTCTGTCACTTTTTATCATTTCCAAAAGAGAATTATTTACTTTTTTCTGTTTGTTGAAAAGAGACTTCATGATTGATTGGTTTTTTCAACTGAAATTGAACAGATACGCGTATTCAGCAAAATTCAGGCGAAAAATACCTTTTATTATTATTTTACTCCGCTTTTCATTTAATTAATTAATTTTTTTAATTTTTGCATATTTTTTTAATATAAGTTTTATTATTTATAGATGAAATTTAATCAAATCATGTTTTTATTTTATTTTTCTCTAATCTATTTATCCAGCGTTCATTTATGGTATCTGCTTTTATATTGACTTTGAATTGAATCTGAGCATTGATGGCAAATCGAAGAGTCTGGCAAATTGGCAATAGCAAAAATGTTTCATATAAAAAATACGTACTCTCAACTCCTAGAATTCTTTTAACAAAAAAACAAAGTAATATATTTCAAAATGAAGTAAAAATCGGGATTATAAGTGTTCAGTTTCATGGTCACTTGTAATCGTCACATCCAAGCATTTCAACCTTGCAAAAATCAAAGTCAGTTCCTCGCTATACTTTCCGCCAGATAACGGTGTTAAGGTCAATCCCGAGAAAAGTAGAGCAGACGACTTGGGCTTTTACTCCGCATTGTGTAGCATCGGTCCCGATATCGGGAAACAAGAAACCAGTCGGAAACCATAAATCTCTAGGAAGCAAAAAGCGATCACAGCCTGTATAAGGCATAAGTACATAAAATAAAAGCTCGATGCTATTGCTCTTGAAGGGTCTCGAATTCTCGATTTCCCATTCTCCCTAAATAAAGTCGAGTTGAAGAGAAACCTGATCCTAGAAAGTGAGGGTGGCATGGCTTTTCTTCAGTCTTCGTCATCACCTAGTGACCCTATCGTATCTGCCAGCACCAGGTACTGTTTATAGATTGCGCAAGTGCCGCGTTGCTATAGACAAAACCTTCCACCTGGCAAACAATTTGAACCCGAAGTAGTCTATTCAGGTGAGCCCCAGCGAAGGGCACCATAAAAATGGCAATATTTACCTCTTCAGATATAATTACCAGTTCAATTTTCAATGCTTTTCTTCTTATTGTCTCGTTTTTATTGATGGTTACATTGGTTACGGTTGAGAGGATCTTCACGAGTTTATCATGACCAGTTTTGATTTATGAAGACGTCTATGAGTAGATAAAGTCAAGAAAAGTTTCAGTCCAGGAAGTCTAGGACCAGAAATCATGAAAGTTGGAGGATCACTGGACAAATTAGGATCAGACACCTTGAAACATCTTCACATTTGATCTCTTTCAAACCTTTTCAAGTTGAGATCTTGTTACTCGGTACTTTTTAAAACTGGAAGCATTTTTAGACTTTCCAACCTTGGGGTACAAAACTACAGTAACTACCTGTAACTACAAAACAACACTAATTATAAAACAACAGATAGTCAACAGAAAGTCTCCAATGTTTCTTTGTGATGTCTGAATGGGTGGAACGTGCTCATGTCGAGGTCGAGGGAGCCAGGTCAACGCTGGCTCAATCCTGGACCGAGTGATCAGTCAGGCGAGCAATGAAGATCAGTGTCTTCTCTATCGACTCGCTAATTACAAAAAAGGTGGTGAGCTGATAGAGTCCTATAATCAAGGAGGTCAACAAGAAGTCGAGAGAGTGATTAGAGAACAGTTCGGAATTCTGATGTATTCTGATGGCAAAGGTCAGGTGATAAATCGAGCTGAGTACTTGAGATGGAAATACAGAGACCTGGAACAGGTCATCTTGCCAATAGAGGCATCCTTGTCGAGATTCGATCCTCTTTCTCAGTGGAGTGACCATGAGGCTTGCTGGCAGATGCAATACAGAGGATCCTTAGGAGAGAGTTTACTACACGTCTTGATCATCTGCGATACCAGAGCACACACGAGAATAGCTCGCACTTTGCTCAAGTGCTTTCCGAGATTGGCTATTGATGTTGTTGAAGGAGAGGAATATTTGGGAGCTAGTGCTCTTCATCTGGCGATTGCTTATAACAATAATGAATTAGTTCAAGATTTGGTGGAAGCTGGAGCTATAGTGAATCAGAGAGCTACTGGGAGCTTCTTTCTACCCAGGGATCAGCAGAGATTGCGACCTACAAAGAACACTGATTATGAAGGTCTTGCCTACTTGGGAGAGTACCCTTTGGCTTGGGCTGCATGTTGTGCTAATGAGAGTGTTTATAATCTCCTTCTTGATTCTGGAGCTCATCCTGATGAACAAGACTCTTTTGGAAATATGATTTTGCATATGGTGGTCGTCTGTGATAAGTTGGTATGTGGATTTATGAATTATTATGCATTCTGATACACAAAATGAATCATTCCGGTATAAATTGTTCCGTTATTCAAAATACTGTTTTAAATACATGAATATTTCATTGGTATACAAGCCATACATCTCAAATTCAATGCTTTTAATTGAAATTGTAAATTTGTCCAAAAAATCAATGAAGTGGTAAGGCTGTCACATTTGAAAGTTCGAAACCTGAATCAAATATTCTGAATCCTCATTTGAAAGTGGGAGCTCATCAAACAGCTCTTAAAATGCAAGCAGATGCAGTGTAACTTGCAAGTGCGCATGTGAAAACGAAAAGTTACAGGCAAAGTCAGTTTAGATGAGTTTCCACATTTTCGCTCAGCTTCCCTTTAAAGTTTAACTGAAGCGAATAACAGAAGCTTCTTTCTTTGGTTACGATTCTAATGGTTTATTTAATTCTAATACAAATTGATGTATTGTAATCGTGTAATTAGAGCAGGGCAAATGGAGGAAAAGTGGGGTAAATAATTACCATTTGAAAGTATATTATTTTGTAAATATATTATTTTTTTAAGGACATGTTCGGCTATGCTTTACGACATCCGAAGCTGCCTGCTCGCAATGGGATTGTGAATAGTGCAGGCCTAACTCCGCTGACACTCGCATGCCAGTTGGGACGTGCTGAAGTGTTTCGTGAGATGCTGGAGCTGTCTGCTCGAGAGTTCTGGAGATACAGTAATATCACTTGCTCGGCATATCCGCTCAACGCACTCGACACGCTGCTGCCTGACGGAAGGACGAGTACGTCGTAAAAAGAACTTAATTCAATTACACGACCACGAAACCGCGAAGCTCTACATCCGAGGATAACGTAGATCGTACAAGTTTCGTCCGTTTCTCCTCTTTAACGTAGCAATAATTAAACTCATCAAAACCACATATATGTGAAGCCCACACTCGTTTCTGAGTCTATCAAACAGAGGTTCAAAGACATATTTTTATTTTATAAGGTGTAAATTGGGAAATCTCCTCTCTTGACAACTTTAGATTACGTTCGCGAAAAGATCAAAGGCAGAGGAAGTAAATAATGGACGAGGTGAATCCAAGAGCGAGGATGATTTTTAAATGTCATGTATGACGTGAGCCATTGTTTATATTGGATTGGCATTCAAGAGCTTTTAAAATTTTTAAATGCCTCATTCATCGTCATTTTCTTACGTGATTACTAGTTTAAAAATGTATCTACGTGACTCGAATATGTCACTTCAGATTTAGAAATTGTCATGTTATAAAGTTTCACATTCAGAGAGAAAATTAAACTTCCTTGCGCTTTGAAGTTTTCGCAAAGCGGGGATTTTGTCTCGAATATAAGGACCACCTCAAAGTTCTTTATCACCCAGCGATGGTAGCGCAAGACTAATTACGTCGGCTTAAGTACCGGGAAAGTTCCAGCTTGATTTCAAAATCAGCGAACCCCAAAAAAACTAATTAATTTGTTTGCAGTGTCATTAGTATTTTCTCACAAATGTCTGTTATTTTATTTGACAGAAATCCTTTATCCTTAGGCTATCATAAAACAATTTCTCATTTTAGAGTTACGTAGAGTAATAAATAAATCTGACTTTGATAATTAATATTTACAGTTTTAAACTTAAACTCGTTTTATAATTATTTTAAAGTATTAAACAATGAAATGTCGAGAATGAAAAGAAAATATGAAAAGATGACACTTCATTTTTATGACAATCACCATAGTTCCACAATTACTCCTGAAGAAATTAAGGAATTCGTTACCAAACTTTGTAAATTATCCTCGGAATCAAATTAAATCTACACCATTTCCATTAGCCCAAGGGAAATTATCCTTTTACTCTCAGAGTGTGAAAATCGAGTCCAGGAAGGAATCGAACTTAAATTAGTTGAGAGCTCATTAATGTTTAAAATCCTTTTTGCTTCTCTTACTCTCTCAATTCTGAATCGTGACATTTTTTTAGTCTTTTTTTATTTAGTCCAATAGGATTTCTATCAAGAGTGTCTAATCCTCTAGAAGACGTGAGTCCCTTTTTATCTTTGATGATTTCTGCTATTCGATAAGGGATGTATAGTCGTAATTATAAAAGGAAGACTGACGGTGGAATCCCATGGCAGATGAAAGTAGTGAATGAAAGCAGAAAGCACGACAACACTTGGATGTCATTGGCTGAGATTCTAGTGCTTTCCTATTTTTTGCTTTCATCCACTGCTTTAATCTGCCATGGGATTGCCCCTTGAGACGAAATAATGTGGGAAATTTCCTGGACTATTCGAGCACTTTCGAACCGAATGAAATTCGCAATGAGACCCGGCGTGGCAGGATAATGGATTCCTAAACTAAATGGGACGCGTTCTTGACTGGAAGCAAGGCTAATTTCGAAACTTCGTTAAATGTTCATAATGGGGTCAGATACTTGGCGTGACTCTAAGGCTACCAAGCAACATCTTCGCGTTATAATAACAATATTATGATTGAATATAACCTTATATAACATTTTTACTTCAATATGCTTACGTAACAAAAAGCGACAATTTTATGTCAAAGAGACTGAATCCGATAAAGTTTGTTTCTTCTTCTTCAAGCGACACTAATCGATGTAAAAAGTTTAACAAGAGAAAATAATCAATTTCGAACTTTTCTTAAGCTCCAAGCTTCATTGTCTCTGCAACCCCTCAATTTATTCATTTCTCTTCTTCCTTTGAATCCAAATCTAAATTGGCTCAGGTATTATGCGAAACGAGAAATGTAAATAAAAAGTTGATAGAAGAATGCAGAAACGACTTTTGCCCTGCAGATCCACCGCCATTTGTCGTTTAGGGTGTTTAGTGACCAATTAGACCATTAAGGAAAGTCCGAGGGCATCCTCAAGGGATTAATTCAGTTAGATGCTAAAGTTGAAATTAATGCACAACCTGTTCTCTGTTATTAAATTGTATATACAAAATTCAAGGTTTCCTCATACTGAAATGGAACTGAAAGTTCCCAGGCAGCCTGAAACCGCGTAACTTCGCTTAGGTCGACGGGTGATTAAGGATTAACGACTTGGTGGAGCCCTTCCCAGGGCTTTAACGCTGACTTAATCTCTGCCCTCAAGTATGTACTCGCTTTTACCAACGATAAGACTACTCCAGAGGACGTGATTTTGTTGAATATTATTAAAATGCTCATATCTTAATTTGGTAAACACTCTTCATTAAACATTCAAATTATCAATTATCTAATTTCTAATTTTAAGATTTCTAGTTTCAAACTTCTAATATAATTTAATTCTCTTAAAAAATACTTCTAAAAAATCTTCTACTTCTCAAAACCTTTTGTATTTCATTTGTTTTCACTCTCTTTATTAAATTTTCTCCCCAAACCTTTTATATTGCTCTCACATTTTACTTAAGAATACTCCCCCTTTTCTTTTATTGTGTATAAGTCCTTTGTAAGTATTTTCTTTAACCCTCGTTTTCTTTAGTTTCTGAACCTCTGAAACTTCTCTTCGTTCCAAAAAAACAGAAAGAGCCCTCTTGTTAATCTTTTTAAAAGTTCACTGTGTTGCCCGACAATAATATATTGTTCCCTTTAGAGGGCTTAGAGAGTGCAAGTTTAGAAGTCGTAAATGTAAGGCTGCCAATTTTCATCTTTAGACAATCTTTTTAAAATTGTCAACCCTATTCCGAGCTTGTTATTTCTATTTTCCAGATTGGAATTCTGCCTTGTTCATCATTCTCAATGGAACAAAGGAAGAGCATTTGGATATGTTAGACGGAGGTATCATTCAGCGATTGTTGGAAGAAAAGTGGAAGACTTTCGCTCGGGTAAGGATCTTTTATACGACAGCACTCTATTCACGGACTTGTTATTATTTATATTCGTAAAACTTACTTTCATCCATCAAAAAATATTACCGGATTTCTTTCTATAGACTATTCAATATTCTCTCGAAATATATAAATCTAGCTTATATTTATTTTGATACATTCAAAAAAGAAAGAAATAACTATAGACAATGGTAAAAAAAGATAATTATCAAACATAATATTTTTAAATATAATAAAGATAATATTCTGAAGCAGTATAAATTCCGTTTTCACCACAACCTTTAATAGCATCTTAAGGTAAATCGCCTGTGATGTTTATAGCAGTAAAATTAAATCCCAACATGAAAAGAATACGTGGGTGGCTTTACGATCTTTGTTATGTGGTTTACCTTCCTTTTTTTCTTTTCTCCTTTTCTTAAATCCAGAAAGACCGAATTTGTATTGCTATGTTTTTTTTTTTACATTTTACATTTGACACAGTATTTGAGTCCAAAAGCATTACAACTCTTTCAACTAAGTTGCAGTTTCTAAAACGTCTGATTATCCTGGTTTTCCACCTGGCTTCCCTGTCTTTGGCTGTGTATTTACGGCCCGCGGAAATTGACGCTCAGCTCCTGAAGTGGCCTGAGGAAATAACGGACGTGGGACGTACAATTGCCGAATGCATTACAGTTGTCGGTGTTTTGGGCTACATTCTGATTCAGCTGGGTGGTGAAATAGTCAACGTTGGACTTCTTTCTTTTCTCAAGCAGCTGGTATACAATCCACCTACGCTTCAGACGCTTTCAAATCGCTTGCTTTGTCTCGCCTTTCTTTCAGAAAAAAACTTCCTTTTATCTCAGATGTGCATCAGTGGGAAAATTTTGTCTTTAGACTCTATTTTAGTTTAAAAATAGAAAATTGCAGTCAAAGATTAGCTTTTATACAATATTCATATTCAGTATTTGAATCAAACAATTTTGATGGATTAAAATAAAATAGAACAATAGTTATTTTATTTCCTGCAAAGAAACCGTTTTTACATCAAAAACCCACGTCTGACTATAACAATCTGTTTCTACTTAAGAGCATGTAGTATAATTATCCAAATGAGCACAAGAACTTTTTTTAAAGTAAAGAATGTGAAAAAACCTGTCAGCAATAAACTTTCAGTTTGCCCCTAATTTTCAGTAGAAATTCCTCTTTTTGGCAATAAGATATATTTTATGCAGGAAATAACCCGGTCTGACTATAACCATCAATTTCTACTTAATCCTGACAGATTTGTGCTAGTAGAGAAAGGACGTCATGGTCAGACATTTAATTTGCAACATAAATGTCCATTTTTCGTAAAAATACGTTTTATGCAGCAGAGAAATATGTCTGGCTGTAAATGTCCGTTTCTACTTGACGCAGTGAATTTTCGCCAAGTGAAAAAGTCCGCCGCGCGCTGTATGTAGTCAGACAATGTATTTTTCAGTAGATAATCCCGTATTTGGTAAGCCATCTCATTTCGAAAACCTTTTTCGCAGGCGTTTAATTCCAAGGCGTCTTTGAAATTTAAATTGAACGGCATTCAATTTTGAAGCCTTAAATCTTAGGTGCTCTTAAACTCAAACTTTTTCCACATTGTGCGTCGGCTTGTTATTAAATATATTGAAATAATGCGTTTCTATTATTTTCTTATTCTTTTACAGAGTCATGAACCAGCCAAATTTATTTTTCTGATTAGCAACTTGTTGATATTGGCCTGTATTCCATGTCGATTGTCCGGGGATCGTCATGCTGAGGATGCTATATTGATAATAGCAGTTCCCGGTTCCTGGTTTCTATTGATGTTCTTTGCAGGGTAAGTTATGCACTTCTGAGGATAACCGTGACCAATTTTCCAACACAAAGGCATGAGATCGATTACGGGCTTTTGATAAAGTATATATCACGATATAATGTAATTGGGAAATCCATAAATACACATGACAAGAATTTATTCGATAAATTTTGATATGCAATATTAAGAATTCAATTAAATGAAACCCTCGGCATATATCAATCTCTTTTCACTATATATTGTTAAACACTTGGAAGATAAATCTTTATTGTAATAAAAACGGACTATTTTGGAATACAGCTACTATAGAAATCGATTCTCTGGCAGCAGGCTTAATATTTATGAAAGTTTCTCATTTTCTCGGTCGTTAGTTGCGTGACAATTAGCTGTTATATTGATTTGAGGTACGAAGGTGCTAAAACGTGACAAAACTCAGGTCAAATGTAAGTAGGTCGCCTTTGAGACGAATTTCGACAAAGTCAATAACGCTGATACACGAGACTTCAAACTCCTTTACTCTCTCTTAACTATCTGATATAAACCTGAGGATTGCTATATCAGTTTATATACATATAAAAATGGTTTCAAGGTATAATAGGAGCAGGGAAAATGTATTAGAACGTTGTAAATAAGAATCATGAAAAAATGTATCTTTTCTTATATATATCTTTAATATAATTTCGTCAGATTTTGAGAAGTTATCTTAGTTATATATATCGTACGTGAACCTTTAGAACGTTCGTAGATTTTGATACCTTGGTGTAACGACACTTTGACGAACTTCTTGTTCCTGGATGGTGTCAGGATGTCGTTACTAGAATCGTAACTCCCCGATATTCCGTGAGTCCAGTCGTGAGAAACGGTGCCTCGTGAAGCGTGACATATGTGCGACACGTGAATGTAATGCTAACTGCTTTTTCACTCCATTCATGTGTAATCACGCGTGCCTAATGAAAACTTGCGGTCCCTTATTCACATCCCATATTAGACATAAAAAGGAACAAAATAATTCAGCTTTCCCATAAAAAAATCCTCATATACTGCCTCTTCTTATGAGATTCTTTTCAGAGAAGCTCGTCTTTTAGTTAGATGTTTTTTTATGCATAAAACAATATTTATATTGTAACATAAAATATGTTAGTAGAAACGACTTTAATAGAGAGAAGTGGAACGAAGTGCAAGGTATTTTAGAAATAGAGGGAATTGTACTTTTTGTTTTTGCCTCGATTGCAGAAAAGAATTATTTCTTTCAAGGGTTTTACAAAATATGTCGACAGTGCCTTTATTGGCAGCGAAACCTAATGCACGTGGAGAAGTACTCGTTGCCGAAAAGGGAAAATGGAAAAAGAGGTTGGAGGATTTTTATCCGACCATAAAACCCCTTTTCCACTGCTCGATCAGACGCAGACCCAGTCGAGCTTTTTTATTTACTCCATACATATGTATACGCGCAACTGCTGGAGATGAGAGTCGCGTACGAAGAATTATTTGAATGAGAGATATCGATATTCGCTGACCTGGTAACTTAAATGCCTCTAATCCATGTCCAAATTTACACATGTGCACTATCTAGCAATTTTTAAATTAGAACTTCTCATATTTAACAACTTGAAATTGCTTTAATGCTTTTAAATTTGTCTGATTGGAGAGCACTCAAAAATAAATAAAAATGTAGATTTTAAATTTATATATCCCGAAGTTCCAACTGGTTATTTCAAAAATATGTAATTATGTTATTTTCACTCATTTTCTGTTTGTTTTATTTTTGCTTTTTTCTCATAAAGAGAGCAATATTTTGTTGGATTCGAGCCATGAATTGTTTACCACGAAAACTCTATACAATGCAGGATTACTTACTTTATTGTTGATTTTCTCTTATATTAGAATAGTATGACTGTATTGATCGCGACCCATGCCAGAAATCGTAAAACGAAACTGGATATAAGCGCGAGGAAGAATATTTGCAACTGTTCAATGTTCATATAGCTTTATATTCAATTTATATGGTAAAAAGAGCACTTTATTGAAACTTTCATTTAAGAAAAATGAATTAGTAAGATAAAATTCATTCTTATGCGGATAAAATTAGTATAGAAAGGATAACTGAGTACATTCGCATAAAAGCAGAATGAATACAGATATAGGCGCATTGGTTGGAAGTTTCTCTCTTATTTTTCTGATAGGGAATTTTTTCTATCTTGTTAAACTTTAAAACAGAATTATACATTATTCTCTTTTACCAAGAAAAAGTAGCATATTTTCCATAACAAGAAACTCGTCCGATCTTATTTCAATTTCTTCCCTCAAACAATATGTATTATAAGTTGAACTAAGTGGAAAATAAGTTTCTTTTGAAATGTTTCTTCTTTGTTAATATATTACTTGAAAGAAACAGGTTAAACTCTCAGACACAAGAATTGCATCAGATATAACACAACTTTTTTTTCTTTTCAATTACAGGGCGGTTCGTCTTACGGGTCCATTTGTCACGATGGTCTACAGTATGATAACAGGAGATATGCTAACATTTGGTATCATTTACACGATTGTACTTTTTGGGTTTTCCCAATCGTTCTACTTCCTCTACAAAGGCTTTCCAGGGGTGAAATCAACCCTCTTTCACTCTTACCACTCCACTTGGATGGCGTTGTTTCAGATAACCCTCGGTGATTATAGTGTAAGATCTTTATGTGCGATCATCTAACTTTATTAACATAATCCCCTATACATCATATTTTTTGGTACCCTGTTATAAACCTCCTCTGCCTCAAAGAGATAATATTTGGTATTCATTTACATCCTCGAAAATCATGATTGATACATAGAATCATTGCGAATTTATTCAGATATTTACTTTGGCAGAGGTTAAATGTTGTAAAATTAAGTTTTGAATTTCAATTATAGATAGAAGTAATAAAGTAGTAATCCAGGTAAACCATTTTATGCCCTACTTATGTCATACTTGATATTTATATATTCCATTTACTGAGATTCGAGAGATTGTATAATTTCATTTATTCAAGATATTTCTTCTTTGATAAGAGATAATTAAATCTTCAACGATTCCGACAAGTGTCAAAATGTCTCTCTTCCAATGTCTTAAGCTCGAGTTTAACTTTTAATTTTAGTCTCGACTCTTTGGATTCAAATAAATGATTAGCTGGAACTTCTTAATTTTTGATAAAATGCATTTCTGACGTCTTAAGCTTCCTTTATTTTATTTTAATTTATTTTATTTTCAAATCAAGCTTTGAACCATTTACAATAAATATAAAGATCACTCGTGCAGATGTTTGTACTCACTAAAATATTAAATCGTTACTATACTATTTTCTTGGATAAGAAACCATTATCCAGTAACGCAATTCATTTTTTCGATTACTACGACGCTGTAAATTTCAGAAATCACCTCAGGAAGCACGACTGTTTGCCTCTCGAGTAAACCATATAACGAAACTGGGTTATCGTTTTTACAGTTCTAAAATTATTATCATCCCTAGTCATTTAGTTGATATTAAATTTCCTCGTGTGATATTGTTTACAGTATTCGGACTTAAGCTACACGACCTACCCCAACCTAAGTAAAACGGTTTTTGCCATTTTTATGGTTCTGGTACCAATTTTGTTACTCAACATGTTGATAGCCATGATGGGAAATACTTATGCCCATGTCATTGAACAGAGTGAGAAAGAATGGGTGAAACAAGTAAGATAAAATCCCATGAAATTATTATTGGTAAATTAGTAATAAGTTACTGAGATTTTATTATCATTTTGCTCTAGTGGGCCAAGATTGTAGTGTCGTTGGAACGTGCAGTCTCGCAAAAAGATGCGCATAACTATTTACAAGAATACAGCATCAAACTTGGACCAGGAGACGATCCTAATAATCCAGCATCCGAGCAGAGAGGAGTTATGGTGATCAAAAGCAAATCTAAGACCAGAGCCAAGCAAAGAAAGGGCGCCGTTGCCAATTGGAAGGTCGTTTATTATTCTCCTCTTCTGCACTTGAATTTCATTCATCCGAAAATACGAGGAAAATCTCTAAATTTTCACACTTCACAAATCACAAATTCATATCGATTTTTGTTTTATTCAACACAGCAAATCTTTAAACATTATTCTCAAATTTACAAATATTCTTATTTATACTGTATATAATATAATGAAATAATCAAATAATCAAATAATCAAAGCATTCACTGATGGTTCTTTTAGAATTTTTGTTATACAGTCTGATTAATATGGAATATTTATAGAATGTTTCTTGATGATACTTGAAAGTAAAATTCTATAGAGGATTTCAAATGGAAATGGCATGAATTAAATTACAATAATATTTAAATAATTTAAAACTTGAATCGGATTTCGAATTCATAAGTATTTTATTTGTTAGACATATATTGAATATAAAATGATGAGATCATTTCTTTGTTTTTGGGATTACGAATAAGGGGATGTTTGAAATACTGCTTTGATTATTAAATCTGACGTTTATCTGATTTTATTAGAGGGTTGGTAAAGTGACCATAAACGAACTGAGGAAGCGTGGGATGACCGGAGAGGAATTACGATGCATTATGTGGGGACGTGCATCCTTTTCCACTCCAGTGCGGGCAAGGTAATCTTTAATCTTTAATCATGTACCCAACTCATGCAGAGATCAGACATATATATGTATATAAATTCAACTTATGTCTTACATCAAACATAATCGGAACTTTTAGAACATAAATTTAAGTATCATTAATACTGTGCAAAAATTAATGTATTTCTACTATTTCTTCAGAAAAAAATAGTTAAATATAATTCTTGATTCTCTTTTAAAGTAATTTATATTTTATTAAATATTTCTGAAGTTTTTATAAAGCGATAGAAAACCTGTTTGCTACAATTTTATAAAGCTCCTATCTTGACTTGAGTTTGCATCCTGAACCTGATGCGAAGCTGAACTGAATCAAAATGAAGTGACGACGTAATGTCGTACGCAAACACAAAACTATATTATACTTTATTCTTCACTTTCAAAACACAATTTTTTACTCATTTCTGTAAAATAGAAAAACTTTAGCGACACGATGCTTTACGAAACAATGAGTTATTTTTTAATGCAATTTTCTTTTGCAGAATATTGTATAAGTTGTTCTTTATTTAGTTTTAAATTAAATTAAATTAAATATTTTTTTGAAAATGTGTTCTAGTCCCAACATTGAGGAGGTTGGAATGATACCAGGAGTCTTCGGTGAAGCATTAACAGCAGCTTTGGATGTGATGGCTTTTTCGCATGATCCTGATGTGACAACAGGAACTAATGAGAATCCAAATGCCATAAATCCAAATTATAAAATCACAACTACACAATCGCAAGTCATATCAAATGGCCAAGTAAAAACTATGATGAATAATCAGCAGCCAGGAACAATTGACATTAAACAAAACATACCGAATAATTATTTATCTGCTGAAGTTCAAACTCAAAATAAATTTTTGTTAGGTTCCAAGCCTCAAGATGCAAATATTATAGATTCTACGAAAATGCAACTGAATTCAGGTAAAAATTGCAATTTAAATTGCTCCTTTTATTTTAATTTTAATCAAAGAATAAGTGAATTCAATTTATATATGATCTGAGAAATTTTAATTACTATATGGAAATAATATTCCCTTCATCCTGCAAATATAGTTTGATCAAAATCGCTGCTGCGACCTGAATAAATTGAAGGTATAATCCCTTCAAACATTTGTAATTGCTTCTGCTTTGAGAATTAAGTAGTCTAGAATTTTAGTAATTCAGTAAACGTAATTTCACATATTATTATTATAACTCCATATCCTTTGATGACAGAAGGAAAATCGATAGTAATTCTAGACATTTAATTATGTTTTTCTTTCATAAATAATCCACAAACACATTTCTGTAATATTGCTCATTAATTATCAAGTAGTTATTATAATCACCTTTTAGAGCAATAATTTATGAGCACTCGAGCAACAAGTATACAATTAACCTCACATGGAGAGCTTAATCGATTACAGCAACAGCTGATTGGGAGTTAAATTACACTGTGGACCGTGTGAGTAATTCAGTAGTTTCGTTGCTCAAGTGCTTTACTCCTACTGTACAGAGTAGTTTTCCTCAAATTTATACTTAGAGTTTGCCATCAATATTTTTTAGACCAATAAACTTTAGACCAGATTTCAATTAAAATACTTTAAAGTTCTTGGTAGGTTGATGAAAAATCGAAATTCCAAGGTTGTCTTCCAGGTTTGTTCAATAAAAAAACTAAATTAAGCAAATTTAATTAATTTTTGAAAATACAATCAAAGTGAATAAATACAATTTCTACAAGAGCAATTTATAAACGTCGACTCATAAAATTGTTCAGTTTGACAAATCCTTTTCGAATCCTTCCATTATAGAACGAGCTTGCGTTTAATTTACTCAGCGTTCAAAAGATACAATTGTAAGGTTCCAAATCAAGGTAGAAAGAGGAAGAGTTCGCTCGTTCACATTCCTCTCCGAAACCTTTTCTACCTCCATTCCATTTACTTTTACGTTGACTCGATTCTTTGAGGATTCAGAGAACGCCAGGCTATCCGGGTCTCCTAAACTGGATTTTCATGCCTCTACGTTCCATGTGATGGAACTCTGCGAAATTTCCCAAACCAAACTACACTGCCATTAACTTTTATATATCATCTTAAAATTTTGTCGCTCTTGAATAGAAAAGAAATCTATCGGAATTTTATGTGACAACTCATCGACAAATTGATACTGAAACAAGTAAAAAACCGGAAAAATAAAATTCTCACAATTTCCTTCTATTATAATATTCACCAGAAACATATTGCATATGACTTAAAACGAATTCGATTTAAAATTAAGGAGGTTGTTTTTAATACACTTCCCTACTATAATTTTCCTTCCTTTAATCATTTCTTCTTTTTCCCCTTAATCTCGACTTCCACTGTTTGTCCTTTCACTCTTTATTATTCCTCCCTCTGGCTCCCCTTAGGCTTTTGCCTCAATCTTCCCTTCAGTCGACCCTTCTTTTAATTTCCTTAATATTTTCATCACCGCTTGAAACATTGATCAAGACTTGATCAATATTGATACGGATTTTCCGCAAGGTTCGTATATCAATCCCAATTAATCGATATGTTTAATAAACTTTATTTATGAAGAATTCTAGTCATAAAAATGGTGGTGTAATATATACATAACATAGTAATCTTTTTCCTCTATTGCACGAGGTTAAATTTCAGGATATGTTGTCAAGAAAATTACTATTTATTGAACATGTCTTCTTGCACGACTGATTGCAGGGAATCTGTTTGGTATGATCATTCAGGCAGATACGAGTGAAGGTATTGGGGAGAACTCCGACCCCTTGCTAGATCTAGTAATCGCTTCAGAGGTTGAAGGCTGCAATCCAAAAAGTTTTCTCAAACTCGCGGAATCTGCACGACTTCTGAGCGAGACTTCCCTGAAACCAGTGAAACCATCCATTGACCCAACTATTTTGGAAGGATTTTCCATTACCAGCATCGCCATGGCAGCATCGGTGAAAACTACCCTCGTCAGAAAGCAATACTTCATCGAGTCTAGCGATAATGACGTTTGCGGAAGTAAGCGTCGTTCTATTTATTCTACCAATGAAACTCAAACCCGAATTTTAGTTTTTAAACACAATTTTCATAATTAAATTGCCACTCTTATTTAAACTAACTTTAAAATTCTAGTATTTCTCTACATACAGCTTTAAAACTATTTTAACACACATTTTTATTTACTGAATTTTATATAAAATCTTCAGTTCTTCGTCTCTTAACAGATACATCAGTTTTAATATATAAAAATAATTTTTTCAATGCTTGTTGTTGAAACCCTATCGGCATCCCGCGTTATCTTCTCTCGATTTTTTCCACTCAACCTGATACATTTTCACATTATCTATTATATTGCACGAGGGTCGAGAGCATGACCTTTAAGCATCCATCTTCTCTTATAAAGAATTTTTTTATTATTTCATAAAGTACTTTAGACATTAAGGCTCCAGTGTCCTCAATTTCTTACTGATACTTTGTATTTCAAATATTTTTACATTCTTATCCATATTTGTACCTATTTATTTTTTATATTTCATTATATTGGACTCTCTATTAGAGAAGAAGACTCTCTATTAGAAGAAGATTTTTCGACTCAGCTGAAGGAAAATATTTTTTTTATTCAAGATGACTATCTTTTGGGTACGGAAGCTCGTCTTCGCAGGATCAAGTCCGCCAATAGTAGATATGTAACGACAAAAAGGAAATCCGGACAGGATGACGACAGTTCCTCTTCCTCGCCATCCGTCGAGAACAATTCCGGATACCATCCTCTCATGAATGAGCCAGAAGACCTTTCAAGTCAACAGCCACAGCCATCAGTCAAAATCGATTCTAAGCTCAATGGAACAAACAAGAAAAAACAGAATGGCAAAAATCACAAACGCAGGCCTAAAACTGCAAGAAATAGGTAAAATGATAAAAGAATATACTCTCTTTATATATGTATATCTATTGAAAAAATATTACTACCCAATTTGAAAATTTTTCTTATATAGAAACATAATATTATGAAGATTCTTGTACTTTATTATTTATTTTATTTAATACCGAGCGATAACAGCAGGTTTAACTGCCTTAAAGATATCAGAGTAAATTGCTTTGGGGCAAACTGGAGTTTAAAAAAAACTGAAAATAAGCTCAACGTAAAAATATAATAAAGTCAAGGGACGAATATGCCGTCCCCTTTATTATTTCAAGCTAAACTCAAAATATACAGACTGGACGATAATTTTATTAAAATTAAAAAAAAATGTGAATCGCTCTTTACATTTCTAAGAAGATAAGGCTTCTTGTAGACGCCTATGTTTTTTCTTAATAAATGGGCTAAAATTTATGTATTTGAAAATAAATATTGTCGAAATTCAGAGGGTGTGCTAGATAAAATATATCACTACCGATATATTCTAGCCTAAAAGATTTTATGTGACGGAAGTGACGCTTGGGAATATATTTCAATCATGGTAAAAGGGAGGATTCGGTTCTATTTAGACTTTTATATTATAGGGTTGCGATTCATTTACATTTTTTTTATGTAAAGATCCTTCGATAAATAAAAATGTTCCTTTATATTCTGTATACAAGCTAAAAGGAATATTCAGGAATATTGGGAATTTTTTTAAATCACTCAATTTCATTTATTCTACGGTTACTTTTAATCCACGAAATGATTTCTTATTTGTTTCAGAATATCGCCAAAAGAAATGAGTCAGACAGATTCGAAAGAGAAAAATAAGGAAGATTCTCCTCCAACATCTCCAACTGATCCTTTAGAGCCTTGGAGCACACGAGGCATCACAGATATGAACACCATACTTGCTTGGAAGGAAAGTACACCAGACAGTCCTTAAATTTACTTTCTTATATAGACAAGTTTTCCATTATATTGTAAATATGAAAGTGCACAGTCTTTCCATATAACTATATTATAAATAAATAATTATTATTTTAATAAATATTATTTTCGACTCTAAAAATAACATCTAAATTGATTTTTTCTCTATCTATATTTCTACTATAAAAATAAATCCTTTGAGATAGATATTTATTCTGAGGGTTGATTTTACTGCAGTTTTAGTCAATTAAAAAAATATTAAATATAGTTAGAATTTAAACATAAAAGTAGAATTTGCACAAATTAGAAAATGATTCCCCTTTCAGAAAAAGATCTTTTTGGGATGTAATATCAGAGAGAAAGCGAAATCGAAGAGGGTTGAATTCTATTTTCGTGAGAATTATCGATAAGCCGAATTTTATAGTACCAAAGTTATTCGACTAGATAATGAATGAGAATTTCAATTTTAGGATTCATTCACTTATAGTAAATCCTATCCGAAAATAAAATTCAACCTTCTTTGATTTAATTTTCCCTTTCAAAAATGCATAACAAAAAGTCTTTTAATTAATTTCTCCATTTTTATGTCCGTCTGAAAATATTAATACTAATTTTTTGAATTCACAGTATTTCAATAAAAATTACTCACAAGTTTTCTATGATACGATCCTAATGTCGGGACTTAATAAGAACCGAAGGGGGAGCTTTTCTCAAGAGAAAAAAATTGCCCAAGGGCGAAGAAGAACGAGCTCCTCTTTTTGTGGAGGAAGGTTGGATTTTCTGAGGGTTTACCTTCTGTTGAGAATAACCCTTATGCATTTTCTTCCGAATAAATAAGAAAGCTTTCGATTAAGTTTATCGATCGATTGACTTTAACGTCAAGAGGCCGAATGAGATTTGAAAAGACGTTCAGCAAAAAGCTACGGTATTTTTATTAAAAGAAAATCGTTGCGTCACGTTATAGATTCAGTTTCTCTTATCTTGGGATAAATCCTCGATTTCCGTCGCCTACGTCTTTCTTTCGAAGTAGAAAGAAGGACTGGGATCGATTTTCGATTATGTCGAGGAGCTTTGTTCGTAATGGAAAGCTGGAAAACTTATGAAAAGCGGAGTTCTACCCCCTCCCCCTTTTATACCTTCTTACCCCCAACCTACTGTCTTCTTATCTCTGCCATCCTGTACAAGTTCATTTAATATATATTTCCAATACTTAAACGAATTAACAAGTTTCTAGGTGCACATAAAGCCACAAGGACAAAACCTGTGTAGAAATGTGTTCGTGTAATTATTGAAAGGACGAGAGTTGTTGATTAAGGAATACAGGAAGCATTCTTGATGAAGAGCTTGCAATAAACTTCAATTAGTGTTCTTGCTTGACTTCTAAGTTCCCATTATTATTGTTCTTTACTCTTAAATACTTTTCAAATAGATTTATTAAGAATTTATTGATAAAAATATACTGTATAATTGAAAAAAAAAACTATAAAAAGTAATTGACGATAAATTACACAACTTTTTGGAATTAAAAAAATATATATTATAGGACATTTTTTCACATAAGTAACAATCGATAATGACCCGATTAAAATCGTCCTTTATTATTTATTGAGCCAGAAAGGAAGTTATTAGTAACAAGAAAATTTTGCTCGTATATTATAAATATTCTATTAACTCTAAACTCTAGAGCTTTGCAAAACGCCTGGTGTCTCTTCATTATTAACAATTAGCGACAGCGAACGACTCAAGTTTGTTAATAGGAGTCATTAAGTTTTATCGCAGAGACAGTTAAAAATTTACCCGACTCGATATCTTGTTTGTAATATATCTCTTGTAACTTTTGTATATTAAAATTAATTGTTTTAACGATGCCTACATTTAGTTTATTATTTAAAATTTCTAATTTAAAATAATTCTTTATCTGAAAAGGAATCTGAAAAGGAACATTATTCATACGATTAATTGTTGTTTCAATTTCTATACAGAGGATGTACATACAATTGTACCATTTCATATATATTGTAATGTACATACATATATCATACCACATACTCGTGGTAAACTCATTGTCAGCAAAATGATAAATCGTTGCAATTAACTCGTCCATCACCTGCGCAGTATTGAAGCTACATAAATATTTAACGGCTACTCAGAAATAAATTCTATAAAAAAGTGAGTTTCACAGATAATTCTGTGTAATTCTATCCCCCTTTATATACCAAACAAAGATACGGTCTTATGAAAAATTACTACATCCGACGTCTGAAAAATTGAAATACATTTTTGATGAATTTGGAGAAAGGGTTCCTATTATTTTTTCCCTCAAAGGTATTATTCGATAATAATATAAATTACTAATGATGTTGGTTCAATGAAATTACATTTATTTTCATTTTCAATCTCAACAAAAAATTCTATAATCAAACTGGGAATGTTTAAATATTGCTTCTCCACAGATCGACTTTTCCTTTAATATAAAAATAAAATTACATAAATAGAATTATTATCTACTTCTCCATAAATCCTAGAATTTAATGTTAAAGAGGTTTTATAATTTATAAAAGTGACATTATAGGCATATAAAATTCCAAGTAAGCCAGTAAAACGAATAAATATATAAATAAGGGTAACAGCGCCTATCAAGGGAGTTTAAGGTAGCGAAAATTATGCTTACGTAATTCTTGAACAATCCTTATTATCTTATTAATAATACGTAATATGAGAATGATCTTCTGCAGAATCTGCATCTGCAGTATAATCATTTGTAAACCTGCATAAACTCCGCAAATAGTAGTTTTGTTTTCGCAAATAGAAAGTACAGCTCCTAAAATAAAATACTAATTGTACTTTTGAAAGATCTTTTATCTTTCTGATGTAAAGATTATTATTATAGTTAGCTAGGTATATCGAGAAGAATCGAATGGTGAATCGACAATTTCAGAGAAAATGTGACACGTAGACGTCAGTGTGTCAGTTTCGTGTGCGAAATGAACGGATTGACAGTGTCAAGAATTTTATTATTCCTGTTGTACTTGGTACGAGCAATTCATATGATGTTTGGTTTGGGAACGAGACTGACACAAGTAGACGATGACATGTCTCGTTACTGTCGGATTTGCACGAGTCACACTATGTGTCGGTTTCAGGTACGCACCTATACTCATGTCTTCGTATTTACAGAAATCATAATGCTCCTCGTGAACATTCTTCGGCGCGATGAATAGAAAGAGTCGAGGGCTCGGAATTAAAAAAAGGGGATGATACAGCAGTTCACCTCAGGAAAATTACACCCGAACCAGCAGAAGCTTGCACTTTAAAGTTTAAACACAACGCAGACAGCATTTTTTATTTCATCACCTTTCAATTTTTCATCTAGTTTTTTTTTACTTTTATTTTTCTACTGTTCATATTTACTTCCTTTCTTACAATTAGTATCGCATTACGATCCTCGAAAATAACGAGTCCAAAGCTCGTGTTTTAATTTACATTTTTAAAATTGTTCATATACTTGAATATGTAAAATGAATATAGAGAAAATATTTTGTATAAAAAATGATAAACAAATCTCTACTAGATCGATTTGTATTGATTTTATCAATTTATTCAGCTGGGTTCAACTTTTATAAAATGAAGAAAAGAGAATAATCACCCTAATTTAAGTACGGTAATTGCGTGAGAGGGAATGAGGGAAAAAGTTTTGTTGATCACGGATGGCTGGATATATTGCACGCATTGAAGCGATTATAAATTTCGTTATGATTGAATCATCCCCCCAGAATTGTACGCTACGCACGATAATTAATACTTTTAAATTACCGACGATCGTTGAAATAAATTTCAAACAAGCAATTACTTTTATTGGATCATAAAAATATGCATATCAGGAATAAACAAAACGCGCAAATAACACACAAAGCTGCAATTTCATGTGAAGAAATAATTATATTATGTTTTTTATTAATATTTTATTCATTGAGTCAATAAAACAATATTTTGTTGAACGAATATTTTTATTTGTGGTGCGATATTACTTTGATTTAATATGAATTTATTACACAATAAATTGAAGTTTTCGTTTTCCTGATGGTCTGTTTTTTAATTATATTATATTCATGACATAATTTACGAAACCTAATTAGAATAATGTTTTCATAGTTCGATAGCATTGGTGAAAAGTGCTTTGATGCTCATAATAGGGATTTCGCTGATTATGAAATTGAATGGATATTAGAACAACATAATTTATTCCGCAGTCGTATAGCTCGTGCTTTGGAACAACGAGGTAATCCTGGACCGCAACCTGCAGCAAAATATATGATGGAATTGGTAATCCAACAGGAAAATATTTATATTGTTTTTATTATTTCCTATAAGAAATATAAATATGTATATTAAACGTGAAATATTTCAAATAATAGTCCTGGGATGTTGAACTCGCTGCAATTGCTCAACGCTGGGCCTTCCAATGTTATTTAATCGAGAAGGACACTTGCAGAGATGTTGGTTAGTAATCTTGAATTTTAATATTGCAGAATATCTTTAAATTATCTAAAAATAAAATATCCCCTGAAACATATAATAATTTTGTACTAAGAAAAGATACAGAAAGGTGAATAAGTGAATGTAATCGAAAAATCGACTTCCGTGAATGCTTTATACGTGTTTAAAAATTAATACGCTACTTAGAGAAAGCTACTTCTAAAAATGTGCACACTTGCATTTAACAATGGTGTAAAATCGAACTCTGAACAGAAATAGGCTGCGTGTCCTTATATACATAGTTGGTCAACGCCTTCGAGAATTGTATCGATTACTACTTTATTGCTAGTCGAGTACCAATTAACATAGTTATACGAAAACTACTGCATAATTCCACAGTCTCAGTTTTAAGTAGATCTTAACCCCTTGCACAAAATGAGCCTAAAGGTCAAATTAGCAGCATTCCCGCAAGGAAATTCTATTTTAAGAAAACAGAGCTTGGAATTATATAATGCAAGGAAATAGCTCGGTTTATGGAAAATACTGTTGTCAATGAAGAACTAATTTAGTCTTAAAAACAATAAATTAGAAAAAATAAGTAAATCGAGTAATTTCGTAATAAGTTATAGCGTAACTTAATTAAAAATGAAAAACCCTTTGCGGTCGGTGCTGACAAAGCGTAGCCTGACTACTATTTACTGTCATTTCAGAGCGATTTAGAGTCGGGCAAAATGTTCAACTGTTAGACCTCGGAGAGGAGGGAAGTGGTCCAGCTTCAGCACTTAGTCGAATAAGCTTTCATATCCAGTCGTGGAGTGACGAAGTGGAACAGTTCGACGCAGCGGAAGTCGGGTAAGGAGACGACCATGTTAAGCTTGCTTTATCAAAGAGAACAATATGCATTATTATTATTGTAGGTACAGGTGGTTTTCCTGACTAATAATATCTCCATAGTAATTCGCCTTTGTTATGGAGAGCACTATACGTGAACGAACCATTGAGGGAAAAGATCTTGTTTTCACGGTACTCAACTTTATTACGTGCTTCCAGAAATGTGAAAGAAAGACCAAAGGCCAAGTCGCAAACGGAGATTACATTTATTTTATCGAAAACAATTTTCATTTTATACTTCCAGTTTAGACTTTAACACATTTATTTTACCAACATTTATCTTACCTACACTCATTTTCGTTTTACACTTCCATCGGTTTATATTTTAAGGAGTAATTATTGCTATTTTACTTGTAAGAAATTTATTTAACTCGAAGGTTACACATTTGAATGAAAATGTTTATAGCCTTGTGAAATTCGTATCACGTCTGCCTTTCTTTAGGACGCTAAGTTCTATTGCGATTCTGAAATTCTATAACGGCGAGATTGCACGGAATTGGAATATTAATTTGAATTCGCTTTTGATAAACTTGTCTCCGGGCGCACATTCGATTCATTGGAAAATTGGTTCCTATTTCTCAAACTAAAGCTCAGCTATAGAAGACGTGATCTTGACGTTATTCTGTAGACTTTGCTTAAATTCCATCTCGACAAATGAAATTTTAATTGACTCAAGATCAACATGTGCGATCTAATTAGTTGAAAATCCTTGATCAGTTTTCAAATCCTCTTTTCTTTTGTCTTGAGGGAATTCTATATAAATCAAGTGATTTAGTGATTCTATAGAAATCAAAATAGAATATATAAATATAGGAAAATATAATATAAGGAAATACATGTAAAATTTTTTATCAATTTCAGGTTGGTGAACTTTGAGAGTCGCAGACAATCCTCGTATATATATTTGGCAGCAGCTTCAATCGAGTTCATTGGTTGTGGTCGAGCAACGTATATTGTGAATTTAAACGATACTGGTGACAAATACGTTGTTCTCTCAAATAGTAAATGCGGGAGAGTAGAAGTACTAGTATGCAATTACGGTCCGATCGATCGGACTAACCCTCAACGTCTTTATGAGATTGGCGCACCAGGGTCTTGTCCCAGTGGTACATCCCCTAGCACGAAATACGAAGGACTTTGTTGTAAGAAAAAAAAAAGTTCTTAACCGTATTTCAAATATGAACCTCAGATCCAGTGGCGTAGCTACTAAAATCCGAAAAATATATAATATATAGATGCAATAAGAGAGTCCATATTACAAATATTAAAACTTTTTCTGATAATTTGTGTTTTCAGCTCGTGTGCTAAGAAAGAAAAGAATAAAAAGTCCATGCTTTGTAGAAGAAGATGAAAATGAGGAAGAAGGAAAAAGAGAAAACGAAGAAAAAGATATTAAAACTGGAAAAAATCTTTCATTCCGAATATTACCTATAAACTTTTTTATTCCTTTTTTAGTCTTAATCAACTTTTGACGTCTGATGTTTAGTCGATTTTTATGTACAGTTAATATTAAGTTTACGAGTTTAGGAATTAACAATACAGTAATTTTCTCAATTGAATTATATCTCGGAAATTAGTGATCATCGCATTTTTCAATTATAAACGTAGATTTAAGATATTTTACCATTTATTTCAGAAAAAGAGAAAATATTTACTGGGTTAATTGAGTTTAGTTGTCAGGTGACGATAATTCAATATTGTTGAATGATGAGAAGAATTGAAAAGTAATTATCAAATCTATCTCAAAGTAAATACAATTTGTGATATCAAGTAATTCAGTTTTTTTTAAATATAGAAATATAAAATACTTTTAAAATGATATTAGGGTTATTGATTGATACAAAAATGGAAGCTCGTTAATTATAATAATTCATTATTCAAAAAATAAAAGAGATTTGCTGATTCGATCTAAAAATATAAACCCTTTTCCTGCTGGAAAAAGAAAAAGTACAGATATTGTTAGATGTGGAAATAAGCTTTTTATTGAAATTATTATTAAACGCTCAATGATATTGACACCAGTGATTTTTCCAGCATGTGAAGATATATAAATGACGTGACATCGATTTCTACTAGTCCGATTTACAATACTCGTATAACTTCTTGTTGCGAGAAGTTTGTCGAGCAATTAGTTGCCTGTAACAAATACGTCACACAAAACTACGTCGACTGGAACGAGATAGTAACGAGGTCTGCGAGAAACTTCATATACACAAATAATTAGCTTAAAAAAACACATACAAGAAGTAATTACTTAAATGAAAAAAGGCCAGAGTTCATTGGGGAACTAAAAACTAATTTTTACTAAAATTGAGTCGTTTTTATTTCAAGATATAGTCTTTCAAAGAATAATTGAAAATGTTACATTTGTTCTTCCACTTTAATTATTTCCAAAATTCCATTTTTCATTTCTAACAGAGCTTCGTACTCAGTTAGACCCATTCTTCTTCTATTGCTGACATCGTAAACACCTTCTTCACTGTCACTGTGTTCACCACTCGTACCTCGTACCTATTATAGTGAGAAAATAATTAATTTGCTGTAAGGAAATCAATTAAACTTTCTCTGATAAAGTTATATTATGAATGCAATTTTATTCCTAATGAAATTAAACATTTATTGTGAAAAATCTGCATTAAATTTAGGAAAAGTTCCTGAACTCCCATCTAAAAGATTAACAACCTTTTTTTTGAAGTTAAAAAATATGCAGATACCCACAAAACATCTAGCATGAAAAAAATTTGGCAACTGGATGACTTTTTTTTATAAATTTTCATTTTTTTTATTCGAATACCTGAAGATTATACTCATTGGCGACATCCTCTAGTTTTTTGCGATCCGCGGAGAGTTTGGGAAGCCGTATGTGCACCGAGGCTCTCACAGTCGTGCCCAAATTCGTTGGACAGAAAGTGAGAAATCCAATTCGCTGGTGTCGAGAGAATGCAAATTTTTCTTCAATTTTCGTCACGGCTCTCACCAACCTGTCGTATATGGTTGCCAGATCACCGCCCTTCTGCATCGATATTATGCGCAGATGATCCTCTTCGTTGACCCAGACGAGAAAAGTTTTCTCCTCGTTATAGAAAATACCCCTACCTGGAAAAATGATAAAAATAAGTATGTGAATGACTCCAGACACAAGAGGGTTACATTCCCTCGTTAAACTGCTATCCGCCACACGCAAGACTTCGTTTCCGGTACAAACCAACGCGACGAGATGTTGAGTAAATCCGATATCCTCTTTGAAAAATGTCCCGCGAAACGAATTACTTTTCCCGTGTCGCGTAATTTGAATTTTCCCTTTCCCGTGAAAAATACATACATCTGCACAACTAGGATGGTCCATATAAATAACAGTAAAAGCATACAATTTAAAAAATTGAAAGTGCTCTCAAAAATATTTATTCCTTTTAGCAAAATCCAACAATACAGTACTCTCTCATCGGTCTTAAAGCTTTTAAATATCGAAGGGATTATTTTCTTGGATTTTTACCGCGAATTCAACGGTGAAATAATATTGAAAAAGTTATCTTAATGGGTGTTTTTCGCAATATTATATTATTCAAGAAAATAATCCCTGTGATGTCTTTTCAGGGAAGTTTACCATAAAATGAGGAAGGTATTAAGTTTTAAAAAATTGAAGACCGATGAGGAAGTACTATTTTTGGTTCTCTTAGAAAATGTCGATAATTTTATCCTACTTTCTGAATAAATTTCATTCTTCGAGATCCCCCTTTACGAATTAAGCTCTCATCGAAATAGGGTATAATATAATGTCTTGGGATTTAAGATTATGATGATGGTCATTGAATTGATGTCTTGGTAGTAATAGAATACGTCCGGCGGTAGCTACTTACCAACTGGCCAATATCGACAGGCATTCGCTGCTTGCAGAAAGCGATCGCCTTCTTTGAAGAGGAAGTGTTCGTCTATCAGTCTCTGTTGGGTATTCTTGTCCATTCCCTCGAGAGGATAATATGTTCCTTTCAGCTCTCCCTCGAGTGTCCTTAGAGCCTCGGACACCTGACACAAGCCAATATTTCTATAGATTCGACGAAATTTCCTTTCCCCCTCATATAGTTATAGAAAACAAACCTGACTTCTAAATATAAAAAGAACCAATAACAGTTGCAGATAAAAAACAAAATTTAAAAACTAGAAAAAATTGTAATGTCTAATTATCAAATAAATAATTTAAGTAATTATACAGATGATCTCCTATATAATTAAAGCATTTGTCATAAAAATATCGCATGTTGGCTAGTTTTATAGACCTGACTTCCTCTTTATATTTTCACGGGTATCTTCCATTCCATGGTCACTCCTTAATCGTTAAAAATTTATACTTAAAAACATACTTTGTTTTATTACTGAGTTCCTGTTATAATTAAAATAAGGTTATTAAAAGATTCATTAAAGTTTTATATTCTTTTTTTATTAAATTTTTTGCTCCTAAGGGAGTCATTTTAAGAAGGTACTTGAAATCATTCTGAAACTGGGAGAATATATAAGAAAAAGGAAAATTCTATTAAGGGAGTAAATTCAGGAATTATTCTTTGGCATAATTTAAAGATCTCCCTTTTTCACTCAGCCTTACTTTTTCTTGTATTTGACGATAGTGATCCTCATTCATAGTGGGATTGAAGCGATAGCCCTTGAGGGATCTTCCGCATCTAACTCTGGTCGAAACGACGTACTTTCCGGTTGGATCGAGGTTACCCAGAGTCCTAGGATTCCCCCAGTCCGATGGAGGATGTACATCTCTGGGACCAAATCCTCCATGATATTCCTCGATTATGGGATCAAAGAGGTCGGCGAAGACGCTGTAAGCTTCCGGGTCGGGTGCGTATACACCGATTCCAGAATCGGGATTTGCCACACCTGACTGTATCACATCCAAGAGAGTTGACTCGTAACTCGTCCTTCGATTCTTGAGCTTTTCGAATACCTCCCGAGTCAAGTATTTCTTCAGTAAAGAGGAGCTTTCACTTTTCGAGAGTTTAGCAAAAGCTTCTTCCAGTTTCCGAAGAACCTCAGAATTCACCTTTGAAGATCTGGCTTTCTGTTTACAACTGCAAACACTCTTATCACACATTATTTTTTTACTAATTTGACTTTTATTTAACTTTGCTTTTATTTATTTAGACTTTTAATTCAAATTTTGATAGGTTGATTTTTAAAAGATTTGAAGGTTGCTGAATTTTGAATGTGTTCTGAAATTGATGCTTCATTATTTCAATTTGTAAAACAAAAATTAGTATTTTATGTGATAATTATTTAATTAACTAGAAAATCATTTGTTTTACTTCTGACAACTTCAAGTTATTCAAAAGCCAATATTTGAAGATGTTTTAAATCAGGTTTCGAGGATTTAAGTGTTTATTTTATTTTCACGAATAAAACGTAAATAAAAGTTGATTAAGTTGGATTTTAATCGACCAAACATGATTCGAATCACAACCTACATCGATTGGGACAGATTTATCATCTAGCAGCCATTTCTATTGCTGACATTTTTCACTTGTCAAAATCTCAAGTGACGAATGTCAGCGCGCTCAGAACAAGTATGTTTACCATCATTCGTTCGTTCGATCCATCATGGTTCGACCATGTCAAAAAATATTCGTCCCTCGTGTCAATCCACACCTCGTATAGTTTGACGAGTTGAAATTAATGTGACCAGAGAAACACCTTGTCCATATTGCAGCGAAATATTCTAGTATAGTGAATCAAACACAAAAAAAATAAATAAAAAGTAAAGCCGAAATCAAAACATGGAGGGTTATTATCAACTTCATAGAAATTATCGATCCTCTAAAGATCCTTGGGTAAAACTTGCAAATTACTTTGTACTCTTTTCTAGAATTATCCTAGGAAATAGGATTATATAGCATAGTGTATTTAATTTAGATAAAGTAAAAAAATATATCAAATTTCCTTAATTACATTTAATTAAACCCTATTAATCTTGAACGTTGAAAAAAGTTTACTGATGTCTTTTTAAAGTCTTCAGATATGTAATGAGACACAGATGATTACGAATTTAGTCTAATTCACACATAAAATTGGAAGAGCGGTGGATAAGCGAAAAAAGAGCAAGAGTAGCGTTTCTTTTTTACACTCTTTGCCATTAATCTTGAATGCCACTCTTCTCGTGCATGCTTTTAAAAGTAAATTTCTAACTTCAGATTTACCGCTTCCTGGTCACGGACAGCAAGCTTAGAGCACTTCTTGGCATCGGCTCGAATTGTGGACCCGTCACCTTCATCACGTGCATGTTAGCAGTCACAGTAATCGCGTGTGTAGTCGCTGTATGTATCCAAAAGAAAAAAAATTGTTGCAATTTGAAAAAAGCATATAATTGAGAGGGTTCGTACAAGGCAATACAAAAAGCAACTAAAGTCTCACAAAAACATGCCTAAATGTTGAACTCTGCACATTATGTATATTATTAAATGTAATGGATAACTATTTTTTTTTAATTTTATATGTGAGATTAAAAAGATCGTAACTTCTTTTTATTTAAAGTTTTCCCTCAATTGGATTAACGTTCTATTTAGCAAATAGATTTACTTTTTTGAGATTAAAAATACTTTGACGCAGGTACAATTTGCACATACACAAACAAAAATCTGCTGCATATTATATATCAATTTTCCATGGAGAAATTAACTGTCAAGTTATATTTTCCCGGATGCGCTCTAAACATATAGAACTAACATTTTATAGGCTGAAAAAAGTAATATCTCTGTGATGCTGATACGTAAAATGCGGGATGGTATACGCGCTTTTTTAAGTGCGTGTATACACAAAGCACTGAATGTTTTAATATGACTTTTAATGTCGACCAGTACATATAAAAAGTGTGCTAGTAGTTTGCAAGAAAATATGCCTTCAGTGTGAATGTTCTCGTTAAAAATGGAGTATTTAACGAGTAATCATTGCTGTCCTGAATAGAACTCGAAATTCAAACACAAAAACATTTTTTTTTCTATAAAAAAAAAGTGCATCCATGTCCTCTCAGTACATTTTATTATTAAAATTGTAAAAATATTTTATTAATTCAGATTTTGGTAATCCAAAGTAAAACATTCACTGAATTTTAGATATTGATAAATTAAATTTCAAATCATTTTGCGAGCTACCAAAATTTTGAATAATAAAAGATCCTAAACAAAGAAGAGCTTTTCTTCTTAATAATTTATTGCACAAACGGATCGGAACTCACTGATGGATGAACTCTATTGATTGGAAATACACTATAGTCTTATTTATATTTACTTCTCAGACTAGACAGTAATTGGATTGGTTTCCAATCAGCGCAATGTACAGTTTCAATTACATCCGATGAAATAATATACCTAAATTAAGCATTAACAAATTTCCGTTAATCATTATATTTTATATTAAAATAATAAATTAATTAATTGCAGGGTGCAAAAATTGCTACTATGAATAAGGAATTTTGTGAAAATCTAGAGAAGGATTCAGAAGAGGTAAGCATTTATTTCTGGAAGATTTATTTATTAACTGATTTATTGATTTATTAGAAATTACATTTTTTTATAGAAAATGCCTAGAAAGCAGAGCCTCTTGAAAATCAAGCCAGTTTATGATTGCGTATATAACCACGTAAGTTTGATTTATATATTTTGTAAATTGGTGGTCGATATCTCTATAGGTATTGATTATTTTTTCAATACATATTACTTTTTTGTGATCCATTTAATGGAAAGCTGTTATTACACTCGATTGACTTTACAGCTACAACACATGGATCTTTTCCTGGAAAATACCAAAAAGACGGTGAGCATCCAACTTTCTTTTATCGTACACGATGCGCCCTTGCTATATCGATTTTTGAAAGCTTGCTGGTTTGTGAAACTTTTTCAATTTCAGTAAGCAAACAATATCGATAAGTGAAAATAATATTAGAGTTTATTGAGATTCAAGAAACGATTGAGCGAAGGAATAAGTATTTTCGATAATAATATACTCTACCTGTCTTTTAAAAAATATGAAATAATAATTATGATTGAATAAAGTAGATTACTCTTTAATTATAATATATTCAATTTGGAAAATCGGAATAATAATCTTCATTACATTTTCAATCATTTCAATTTCACTCCTAATAAATTTAATCTATAATCACTAATGAAAAATGTGATTTTAAACAGCTAATTATGGAGCGATTGCAAATGGAAAGCATGTACAGAGAAAATTCGACGATTCGACGACTCTTACAACCTGATGTAAGTAGATGTTTTAATTTAATAGAATCAGATATTAATAAAACACACATTTTTGAAAAATAGATTTTCTTCCGGACATGATTCTAGTTTAAATTTTAAATGAAATAGACGTGTTGAAAGTACGAGTCTAAACGTATCTATTTCTACTGTACTAAAAAGTGGATCACTTCATACATTTTTCATAAAATCTCGCTTCATGAATAATCCCCGAAATGTCAAATAAATTTAGCTCAAACATTTTCTATCCACATTTTTTTAAATGCTTCTACAAAAATTAAATAACGTTTCACATTAGGTAAATAACATAATATCAGTCAATCAGGGATTTGATCTTGAGATTCGAGGGCTTTTTATTCTTTTATACTATCAAATAAAAGAAATATCGATCCAATGTCGGCAACCCATTCCCTCGTTTCGTGGTCTTGCCGTCTACTCACTGACACGATAAATGTGTTAATTATTTTTGAATGTGTCATGAAAAGCGAAGTTTTTTTTACTGACGAACTATAGTAATAAAATTGTCAATAATATTTCATGTCGTTTCAGGATCAAACTCAGTGGAGAAGGTCAAGGTCACGCAAAGAGTTTGCCCGGGCAATAAGTCTTGAAGCTACACCGAGGGATGAGCTTGTCAAGGACCGGGCATTTTAAATTATTACTTTCAACTTGCAACTTTTTTTACGTCTTTTCTTTTTCTATAAACTTTGAAGGAATAAAAAAAATGTTAGACTCATAAAAATTATTTATTTTCTTTGATAATAAAGAGATTCACAGCGGTAATAAAAATAAATTTTGTCTTAACTTTTTAATTTTCTATTCATACAGAAAAAGCAATATCACAATATAAATTCAATACATTTTAAATATCAAATTTAATTAATATTGTCGAATTACAACCTTTTAATGAGAATGTCTGCAATTAACTATATGACCTTTAATTAAAATCTCTTAAATTGTGGATCCCTTCTCATTATAATATAATTTCGTATGCTTTGAGATTAAAATTTTTAGAGTAATACGTTTTTACTTCGCTTATATGTATAATAATTTTCGTCTAACGTTCTAAATTTTTGATGTCGGAATATTTACAAAGTTGTAATGAAAGGATATTAATATTTACATGTCAAAGATATTAATATTTAGACTTCATATAAGATAGAACGAACGACCAGAGCAACCCTTGTTAGTTTCATAAACGTATCGTCTCGTAACTTAGAGCTAAATTATTTCATGCATTTTTTATTAAACTCGATGGTAGTCCCTTTTCGCTCATATTTTCCCCTCAACTTACAATATTAATTTATTGATGTAACTTTTTTCCAGTCTAAGAAACCGGGTAAGGCAAGTGTGCCACTTTTCTTTATTTTTGGCAAGTACGTTTCAACATAATATTTGTCCACAATCATAAATAATTAATAAATAACAAGTGAAGTCATAACATCACGGTTCCAATTTATTGGTTTTTCGAATCAAAATTCTTTGATCTTTCTTTTTTAATCTGAATGAAACCTGGTACACAATAAAATATATTAATTTCATTCTCATTTAGTACATAATTTGACATATATATGAAAAACACGAATGTCTCTTTGCTCTTTCATACTTTATTTACAAATCTAATAGAGAATTCCATGTGAAGAATCTTTAATTAAGCTTATATATTTTTTAATTTCATGACTTATTTACTCTCAAAGCATTCGAGAATGAAAAAGTAAAATCTTTGACCTTTACAGAAATAATTAACTGGAGTTGTAACATGACACTGAACTAAATTTTTCAAACTTTAAAGCCTTTTAATAAATCCGTTCAATTAAATTTTGAAAGCCGCTTGCTGATCTGAATGGGATAAAAAAAAGAATGCGTCATTGTATCCTAACTTATAGTTAACTATTTTAACTGATCATGCGATTTAAAACTCTGATAAAAGTACCGGGTGATGGGATTGAAAAATTCCAGGAGTTTAATTAATTGTATTGAACTAATAGACGCTCATTCTCTACTTCTCTTTCTCCGATGACTCAATCGCTATTCGCTATTGCATATTTCGATTATTACATTTTGTTTACGTTATATAAAGTTCTCAAATAAAAAACGTGAAGTTTTTTTTCGCCTTCATCAGATATTTTTGATGAAAAAGCAAAATCAGGGAAAATTCAAGTGATCTCAATACACAGTGTGCTGTACCTTCTTCGTCCGATACGACGTACGTGAAAAAAAAGTGAAAAAACGTAAGTCTGTGATCTTTTGAAGCCCATGTACTCGGAGAAGTGGAGCAGGCAGCGCATGCTCAAAGCCCTAGCTTCTGGATCCTACACCTACACCCCTTACACCCCCTACACTTACACCCTCAACATCTACCCTCTCTGCTCTTCTTTGCCACCCCCATATTCTCTCTCATCTCCCTACTTTGTCTCTTTTTCCTGGTTCAGTCACTCTTCACCTTTTTTTCTTTTTCTACCCTTCCTCGCCCTTCGCTCACCCTCCTAGGGCACTGACAAACTGAACCGCGACAGCGTGGTGTATAGACGCAGGGTCTTTGCTCCCGTTTAATATTTTAACCAGTCCATTGGCCACTGTAAGCTTCGACATGCGCGAAACTGCTACCCTTGCTACATACACTAGGCGACCTGATCGTACCTGACCAAGCGAGCAAATTCGACTTGCTGTCCCCAACATTCTATAATATCTCTATTACGCAATCCCACACAGTTGATCAGGGTAAAGGCAACGCTAAGCGAAAATAATTCTTTTTTTAGGACGGCATCGATTCTACACGAAGATGACTCGATACATGTAAAAACAGCCATTCTATACAGCAAATTCTATTTCATTTTCTACACTGAGAAAAAAATATTCGCAAATATCAATAAATGTACTTTTGAATTTTAATGGATCAAATGTGTATATTATAAAATTTATAGTATCACTACTGAATGATTACGGAAATGATTAATTCTTGTTCCATTAAAAAATTCATCTGGATCATTAAAAGATCTGCTTTTAAACAAGATGTATTGATTCAAAAGTATATTTATTGCAGTGTTATAAAACACTGAATAGAATTTTTTAGTTAATTCTCCGTAATAAAATCCTGGAATTGAAATTGGAATTTTAAAACAATAAAAATGCATCTCAGTGGAATTTTTACACGATTTTCCACAATGCGGATTTGAATGTTTAAAAGTAGTATATATTTTCCCTCCATTTACCATGAATGTTTAAAGGTAAACAATTTTGCTTTAAAATATTAACAAAAATGAAACATGCATACATATTTAAAGATTCTACGAACTTCCTATTTTCTCTCCACTTTCTTGGTGAAAATGAAGCATGGGGAGCAGTCAATATCGATTTCAACATCTGTTTTCTCTTAATACAGCAATACTTTTCGAGCAAAGCAATTTTCTAGATTTACGCCTTTCAAACAGGCTCAATGAGCCAAACTCAGGACGATATTCCCTTTTTTCGTTATTGATTTCGGTGAACTCCCCTCAAGATGGTCTCCAGATTTCGTGTACCACTTCCGAACAAATCAGGCTTGTCCGAGCGCAAGAATTGACAAATAGGATTGACTCTAACAGATTATTATGTGACGACTTGATTCAATGACATTTCTCAAAAGATCCTTATCGATAAATGGACTTCTCATGCACGAAATATTTTTGCCTATGAATTTCAATATCAAACATGCTAAAAAGAGATGTTGTCTTCGATTTTAGATCATTCTATCAGAATTCTGATGATAAGGTACAATTTTATTCTTATTTGAAAACATATATAAACGAGACCTCGAGTATTTGCATTTTAAATATCTGATTTATAAACTCGTCTTTAGTATCGCGTGGAAGATCTTACACCGAATAAAACTTCTCAGTAAAATATCATATTTTTAAATTTTCCTTAAATTCTCGAAATATAATTAGAATCAAAATATTTCAGATTATAATTCCATTCCAATAACCTACTACTACTCCCAGTTTTCAAATAAACATGTAAGTAAAAGATTCTGACAAAAATAAGCTATAATCTCAACCTATAATTATTTTATTTTTTTCCCGCAAGGTCGTTTGAATAATTAAAAAGCAACCGAATACTTTTAAAGTCAAGAGTATGTAATGTCCAAGTTCGCTGTATTAATTACAGAAACAAGGACAAATAATCTGTTTAATGTTACTTTTCCAATTTAAAAATTTTTATAATTATTATTTTTTATTAAAAAAAAAAACGGTTGTTCATCATAATATATATATACAAACCTCTTAGATCGAGGAGTTTTTGCATTTTTTCCACCTACAAGTGAGAGTAAGAAAAGAATTCTAAGCTTCAGGATTAAGATTTTTATTTTTAACATTTTTTCTTTGCTTACCATTTATCGTAAGGAGGTTTCAAGGTTTCCGAGTTATCGTGTGCATAGTTTCCACGACGAAACTCACAACTAAGCGGCAAGCATGGCATCCGTAACTTTCCAAGCAGACCAATTGAAAATACGAAAGTTAAATAGATTCGGCCAAACTCGTTTAAGAGTTTCGAGGACTTTTTTTACAACTACTTCATGTTGCGTCGCAAAGCTTATAGTTACTTTAAGAACTACACATACGACTTAAACAAGTTTGAAATTCCTCAAAAAAATTGTTATTTCTTTGATACCTTTTCAATATTTACCAGAAATTAAATTTTTGTTTGCTTTTAGACAAAAATATTTAATAATATATATGTAGTAATTAATATATAATAATATTTTGTTATTGTAACAATCCTGTAGCTTATTTCCTTCTTGTTTACATCAAGGGATAGATCGACGATAAAGAGGGGTGAAAATTAATCACTCGTGTCAAGGCATGTGCGTATTTGTATTAGCCCTGTGTTTCATCTATAATATAAAAAAAAACATATGTAGAATAAGCTTCGATACAAATAATATGAGTAACTTTAAATGTATGTGACTACTTAAACAGAATAGACGAACGATGTGAGATTAATATCATCTCTAATGGGACGCGCGGTAAATAAATCGTAAAGTGCAGATTTTTATCAATCCGCAGGGGCGTCATAACACGCGAGAAAAATGCTAAACAGTACACCTGGAGCACGTCAGAATTAATCTTTTTATATTCTTCGCATTTGCTGGTTCGTTAAACAGAGACGTTAAAAATGAAGGTATATCGTCCAAAGAGCCAAATAAAACGAAAGCTAATGCTCTCAACGAAAAGAGCGGAACATAATAGCGCGAAATCTTTTTCTTTAAAATTTAATTACACTTTTTACTTCTTTGTCATGATAAATTACTGTTTTTGCTTATTCGGAACTATACTGACTTTTGCTTGTCTATATATATATATTCGGAATAATAATTTTATTACACCCTTAATGTCGTTCTCCATCAAGAAAATAAATTCTCCCTAATTTTTCTAAAATGTTCTGATTGAAGAATTTTTAGGGACTAGAAATGATTACACCTTTACTTTTCAGAATAACAGTAATTATCCTTGATTTATTTAATATTTATTCATTTGGAATAATAATTAATCTCTAATGTCGTTTTCCCCTCGGACAACAAATTGTTAAAGAAAATATGAGACACTTTTACGAGCAAGAAGATACAATGGGTGGTGATTTAAGAGCATCTGAGTATAAAATATACCCTGACTTTCAGTCGAACCTTTCCTGAGAAAGAAGGTGAATTTTCCCCTTCCCGATATGAAAGAAAACTGAGAAGAAGGAGAGATTGAAAGAAAACCTGGAGTGTAACTTTCCCTCTACTTCCAGCAAACTATTGTAAAGTTTGTTTTTATTATCGTAGAAATATCGGTTACTGCTCTGCTGTAAATCAAAATCGAGTTTTATTCCTTTTTTGTCATCCGTTATTTCTACAAATTGAGCAGATTATCAATGAAATTTTTATTTATAAGTCCCCTCGAAAAGTGACAGGAATTGCATTAATTTATCGCCGAATATAGAAATTCTGCAATCTCATTTAAATAATATTATTAGCAAAAATATCTATTTTTTTCAAGAATTTAGTAAGTGAAATTGAAATCTCTCTGAGGAATATTTTCCTCTCAATATTCCTTGAATATACAATTAAGATAATTTTAAATAAAGAGAAATAGTAAAATATATATATATATATATATAT
>UCOK01006517.1:0-12029 GCA_900474325.1 Synergus umbraculus | reverse complement strand
CAGTAGGTACTTCTAAAGTTGAGTTATAAATTTAAAAAATAATACTTATCAAAGTTTTGTAACTACATCAGAAATTGATAAAAGTATTTTATGTAAAAAAAAAGACAAGGTTTAGAAATCCAAAACGTGACATGTATTTCAGATATAGTATAAAAAATTATTAGGCTTGAAATCAGAAAGGTGGTTTTTGGTTTTTGCGACAGCAAAAATATATTTAAGAGTAATTCGAGATATATATTCATTTTTAATCTGGTTTTAAAATCTAAGATTTTAAAATTTCAATAATGCAATGAATACCTAGAATAAAAATAAAACTAATATTTTTAAGCATCGAGGAATACGAAAATCTTGTAAAACATAAAAATCTCGTTTCAAGAACACAATTTTTTTTGCCGAAAAATCAAAATCCGGAATGTATAAACGCGTTTCATTGAATATCTTGGTTCACTCCAAGATGCATTCGTATAGTTTCTTCAATGGGACCAAACGACCAGGACGACAAAAAATCGTTCGTTTGTATGCGTGAGGGTGTAGGTACACAAGGTCCACGATTTCACCCAGGTCTGGCCAGGTAATGCAGAAACTAGCTAGATTTTGGTTTATTTCTATGCTACTTTCGGACCTTGATACACAATTTGACCACCCAAGCGCCACTATACTAATAGTTGGGCCTCCTCTGGGCATGTTTACTCTCAGTTTCTCTCTGATGGTGTCATTTTTACTTATGCACTTTAAAGGAAAAAAATTAAGGCACGATTAGTAAAATATATATAAACATAATTTCTTAATTTTAAAAAATAATTATTCGATATTTAGAGAATTACATTCCCCGCTTTATTTTATTTCCGTAAAGAACAGCTTTTTTGTATCACTAAAAGCTTTCCTCGATATTGTACAAATTTATCTAAGAAACAATGTAATAATCAGCTTTGGTTCAGAACTTTTTATTCGGTGTAGAAAAATTTGCTAAGCCACTGATTTTAGATATAAAATGTATTATACAACATTTTATAAAAAATATTATAAAGTAATCAATTTGATAAATATACACATGATTACTATTACTTCTGAGATTTCTTTGAATTAATTTTTTAAAAGTTCCAGTGAAAAAAAGTATTTAACTTAAAAGTAAAAACATAGTGTCAGCATGTATTTTTTTGAAGCGTTATCTTACCAAATGGAGGATATGAAAAAAAAAAAAAATTTCCTAATTTTTCTATTGTGAAGTGTAATATGAAATTCAAAATTCACGTTGCCAAATCGATATTTCTACCGGAATTGTTAAAAAAATTAATTATGTAATTAATCACTAAAAATGAAAAATCTCTCCCTATATCAAAAAAAATTTTTAAATTAAAATTTTTGATTCGAGTTTACTCATCAGTTTCCACTAAGCAGGCACTTTATAATAATACACATAGAGATAAGAAAATGCCGATGGGAAAAATCTGACAAATTTTTTAGGATTGTGTTTGAATCCACCATTGTCAGAATTTATAAAACATACAAAAGTATTTGATTATTCGATACTTAACGTTAAATTACTATGCGATATGTGAATATCATAAATACATACATAATTAAGGCCATGTAAGAGTTAACCGATCCCTACCTTCCGACATTTTTTTTCTCTGCAACGCTACGTCTACATTTATTGAGATATCAAATTGAAAATTTCTACAACTAATGAAAATATGCTCAAGTATCTGATCTTAAATTTTTGTAAAAATAAAAAAATTTTTCTTTGATAAATTTCAATATTTAGGACCAGATAAACGTACCTTATTAATGCTTTAGCTTCAATTTTAGAAATTTTCAATTTGATATCTCAATAAATGTAGACGTAGGTGTTGCAGAGAAAAAAATGTCGGTAAAGTAGTGATCGGGAAAGTCAGTCTTACATGGCCTTAAGGGAATCGGCAATGACAGCTGTATATTATATGTGTCCAAAATCGCAGAAGAACATGCCTTACTTTACTTTGACAATGAAATACGAAAGTACATAACTGTACTAAAGGTAAAAATCATGTTGATAATATCTATCATATTGCAATTGTGAATAATTGCGTTTTTATTATTCTGTTTCAATATCGAAAAGAATTCTTTTTTTTTATCTAGATATTTTCAGCATATAAATATGTATTACAGATAATCTAACAGTAAATATACAAATTCTATGACGTTTCGTCTTGATTTCTTTTTCTTTCGTTTGCTTTAAAAAATTCGGAATAATACATCAGTATAAGCATTACGTAATTTAATTCCAACAATTCGAAGTATTATGAAGGTTCACAGGTTGCACATGATGTATAAACGGATAAGTGATTGTGTATTAAAATGCGAGATACTATAAGTCTATATGTGGGCCTATGTTGGTTGCAAATCATTTTTCACAGAAACATCTGATTTTGAATAGTTAATAAATAGTATATATTCGAGTATCTTTAGAAGTTGATGCTTTAAGCATAATTTTACGATTGTATAAATTGTATTTATAGGTCATTATACTTTCTTTATTTAACCCTTCCCCTTTGTTTTCTCTTTTTTCGCTTTTCAGTAGATCTACTTTGCTTTGTCATAGAAGTAAATATACACATTAGATTAATGTAGTTAATGACAAATGTTGTGTTACCAGAGTAACGAATTCTTATAAAATACAAATATTTACAAACTTGAACTCTCATTGTCATTCCATTTGAAGGCTACAAATTAATTATACATTTAAAATTAAAATATTTATGTTTTAAGTTTTTGGCGCACCCTAAAAGAACAAATTTCACGATGCTGTGACTTAAAACTTAAATAGCTTGATTTCGGAAAGTAATTAAAATTAATAAAAAAATATTGACGATAACTCTGTTTACACTGAGAATGATTAAATTATTTCGTACAAGGAAACATGTCCAGACTGTATTTTATTAATTAATGTATCATGTTTTTCCGTAAAATTTTCGATTTAAGAGAAATAAAAGTAAATTAACATTGATTTTGGCTTTTCCAAACATATCCAAGATTGGCGCACCTTCGAATTGAAGTTCCAGTAACTTTTGAATATCGATATCAATTTTCTCCATTTCTACTCCCATGAATTTACCTTTTACAGTAAAAACTCCATTATGCTCATTGGGAGTTATTTCGAAGGTAACATTTTTAAATTGAGTTTGAGGAAGTCCATCGATTTCTAAGAGAATGCCTTTTTCTTGCAACTTAGCGCCAGAGTATTTTAACGTCATCCTCGATTTTAATTTTCCATGATTGTTCTTTTGGCCTATTTTCCTTGCGTGCAAAGAACTGTTAAATAAACAAATAAACAGTAGAAATATAATAAATAAAATATAATAAATATAATATAATAAACATTACTAATAAAAAGGTTATATAAAGATAGAAAATAATTTAAAGTAATAAAAATAATTATTTTGGTGTGAAAAATAAATTCTTAGTGAAGCAGACAAATATTGCAAGGTATACACCTAAGGTTAGTGAATATTATTCGAGAAATTAAAATGATTACTTGAATGTAGTAAACTTTTCATGTTTTTTATACACTGTTTTTAATGTATTAATATTCGTATTTTTAATATATTAGTATTTATTATATCTAGACTCATCTTTCGAACGAGGGCCACTCTCCCGAATAAAAGCAGGGAAAAGGCCCTCCATCAAACGTAAAGTAATATGCGGCGAGCAGTGTCTTCAGATCGTGGGATTTTTCGACCCCCACTATACGACCCACGAGTTTATGCTATCTTTCTCTCAATAGGTTCGTGACTGTTGCTAGAGGGAGAAAGCATGAGCTCGTGGGTCGAGTGGGGTGGGGGTGGGGGGGCGCAAAAAATTCCACGATCTGGAGACGTGCTGGAGATATTGCGGGGGCGAGCGAGGACTATTACGTCACCACTCGGAACCGTATATAGACTCTGAACCCGTGCTCAAGATTCGTTCATTTGTATACTACGCAGGCTACGTAGTACGGCACTGACTTCGAGGTCACTTCGAGCATCACGCCGGCACTTCAGTTTATAAGCTGTCAAGGAACGCGCGGGAGGGACGCAGAATCAGCCAAGCGTGTAAAAGGCCCTCGTTGGAGAGGCCCTTCTTTGAAAAATGAGTATATATCAGCCCTATCCAACTCTTTCAAAGATGGCCGTAAATACATGGCCTCAAGTTGGTAGTACCTGATAATCCCGGCTGATGGCGCAGCTGCACATCAGCCTGACTTTAACATTGTCTCTTATGGGATAATGTTACAAATAATTTAAAAAATTGTACTTATGAATAAGAAATACTTACGGAAATATCAAAAATAAAACTAATTTTCAGCAAAAAAAAAAGTCTTAAAAAATAATGATAGGAATGGAGGAAAAAATTTAATTGATTTAAATTTTTCCATATACTATGACAAAGTATTGTGACAAATAGATTAAATTAATTAAAATTTTTGAAATTAAAAAATGGTTTTTAAAGAAAGTTTGTATTAAAATGCATGTTTATATAAATATATATAAAGCAATTAACTCAACAATATGCACATTTTATATGTGGAATATGATTCTCGAATTCTTAGCTGTGATTTTAATATATTTTAAAACAATGATGTTTAGAAAATAAACGGATAGTGCAGTAAGAAAATGAGATTTTATAATATAAAAATTGATATTTGTTGATTAATGTAATATGATCAAATTAATGTTATAAATATATTATATTTATATAAACATGCATTTTAATAAAACCCTTCTCTAAAAACCAATTTTACTCTATTCACTTCAGGTTCACTCACTCAACCGATTCAAATTCCAGGCGTTTTCCCGATTTTTCAAGGCTAAATTCCTGATTTACCAGGAAAGTAAAAACACACTTTAATGCTTCATCATAAATTCATTATTATAAACTTAATATTATATTAAATCAACAAATCCAACATATTATATAGTTTATTATATATTATTTACCCATATAATATTTTTACTCTTTTTAAGAATAAACTAAGTAACTAAGTTACTGAATCAGATTATAAAATATGAAACAATAACTGAAATGTATTAACTCATTTCTTTGGTAGAAATGATTTGCTATAACAGAAAACAAAAATTCTGGATTAAAGAAAATTTCAGGCGTATTCCCGGTTTTTCCCGGTAGTAGATACCCTGAATTAATTTATTTAATTGCAAAAATTTTACTATCGACCATCAATTATTTGCTACCTATATAATTTAATTTTTAAACTTTATATTCAGATGAATTGCTTTGTAAATTAATTGTAAAGTATTATTAATTTAATCTAATTGTCACAATACTTTGACATAGTATCTGGAAAAATTTAAATCAATTAAATTTTTTCCCTCCATTCCTATCATTATTTTTTAAGACTTTTTTTTTTGCTGAAAATTAGTTTTATATGTGTGTTCATCTATTTTGATATTTCCGTAAGTATTTCTTATTCATAAGTACAATTTTTTAAAATTATTTGTAACATTATCCCATAAAAGACAATGTTAAAGTCAGGCTGATGCGCAGCTGCGCCATCAGCCGAGATTATCAGGTACTACCAACTTGAGGCCATATATTTACGGACGCATTCTATGCAAAAATTAGGAGTCGGATAGGGCTGGTGTATATGTATTCGTATATTTACAGATCAGTTACCATCAGAATTGTGAGATTTTATGGGATTATAAGGTATTTTAATAGCTTTATTGAGATTTCATAGAATCTTGAATAATGTTAAGGAATTTAAAAGGGTTTTTCGAATTTTAGTGCGATTTTAAAAATATTAATTGATTTCACAGAAGTTTTAAGTGATTTTCAAAGATATAACGAAATGTGTTTCATAAGATTTAAAGTTATTTTAACGATTTTTATGTTTTCAAGGCATTTCATGAGATTTTAAGTAATTTTAAGATTTTTTAATTATAACGATAGTTTGTGGAATTTGATGGAAGTTTATGGAACATCTAGGAATATCAATGAGTATTAAATTATTTTACAAAATTTAAAAAAATTTCAGCAGATGTTGAAAGATGTTAAAGGCATTTTAAGATATTATATGGTGTATTGAGTAAGTTTAAAGACTTTTAAGGTATATTAAATTATTTTAAGGGCTTTCAAGGTATTATACGAGATTTCATTTGATTGTGAGCAATTTTAAGAGATTTCATGAAATCTCATGGAATTTTAAGTAATTTTCAGGGATTTTACGATATTTTTTTCGGTGATTTAATATTTGATGGACAACAGATTTCAAGGTATTTACGAAATTTCATGTGATTTTAAGTAACTTTGTGGGATTTGATGATATTTTTGGAGATTTTAAGTAATTTTAAGGGATTTTAACTCGTAGATGCCACACTGGGGTACCCCAGCCCACGGTCGTATACACAGGTCCGTGGGCTCTAGTGGTGGAGGAAGCTCCCTTATTGAAGCTTCAGGTTAATTCCAAAAATTGCCACTAGTACATCAAACGGCGTGCTTCAAACCTACGCGAAACTTTTTGGCTTACGCAGTGATCACAGAACGTGGGATTTTTCGGCCCCCACTCTACGACCCACGAGCTCATGCTATCTTTCTCTATCAATAGGTTCGTGATTGTTGCTAGAGAGAGAAAGCATGAGCTCGTGGGTCGTAGAGTGGGGGCCGAAAAATCCCACGTTTTGTGATCACTGGGCTTACGTAAGGGAACTTCCCAGCCGTTTCTTGCGGAAAAGAAAAACCACGAAGTTAATTAATATACAAGATTTCTATAATTGAATAATCTACCTATATAAATGATTAAAGTACTTACCAAACATTATACAAAAAAATTTTCAGCCAAAAATATTCAATAGTTTCTTCATAATAACATTTTTTTCAAAAGGGTGCAGATGTGGCAGCTATGTTTTACCAAAAAAATGTGGCAGCTAAGGGTTAAGGTATTTTATGATAATAAGAAATTTTAATGACGTTTATTTTCACAAATTTTAAGAGATTTGTTCAGATTCATTTAATTTTCAAGTATTTTTAAGTATTTAACGAGATTTCATGGAATTTTAAATAATTTTAAGCAATTTAATGAGACTTCATGGGCTTTTGAGTAATTTTAAGGAATCTCAAGTGATGTTATGAAACTTAAAGGAATTTCATAAGATTTTATAGAATTTTTAAGTAATTTTAAAGGATATAACAATAGATTCTGGAATTTTAAGGAATATCAAGAAATATGAAGTGCATTTATAAAATTTAAAGGAATTTCAATAGATTCTAAATTTTAATCGATTTCATGACATTTCATAGGATTTTAAATAATTTTAAGGGATTTTAAAATATTTTATGGGATATTAATTTAAAGGATTTTGAAAGGACTCAAAGGATTTTACGAAATTTCAGTCGACTTTCAGGAATTTTAAGAGTTAATGAGATTTCAAGTATGAGAATATCAAGTAATTTTACAAAATTTAAAGGACTTTAACCAGATTTTAAAGGATGATAAAGGGATTTTAAGATATTGTACATGATATTAAGTAATTTAAAAGACTTTTAAGGGATCCGAGGGATTTCAAGTAATTTCATGGAATTCTAAATACTTGTAAGATATTTTACGATATTTTATGAGATATTGAGTTATTTTTTAAGGACATTAAAGGGTTTTATGAAATTCTGCTGGATTGTCAGGAATTTTAATGTATTTCACAACACTTCAGGAGTTTTAAATAATTTTAAGGGATCTTTCGAGATTTTGTAAGATATTTCAAAAATTATAAGTTTTTCAATTATTTTTTAAGGGTAATAGCGATAGGTTGTGGAATTTTATGGAAATCAAAGAATATCAAGTGATTTTATGAAATTGAAAGGAATTCCACCACATTTTTAAGTATGTTAAAGGCATTATAAGATATTGTATGGGGTTTTAAAGGGTTACACCATCATGAGATTTTCAAAAAATCGATTTTTTTGTTTAGATAAATTGTTTATACGTGTAAGAATATTTTAAGCGTTCAATCATTTAAAAATTCAAACTATTTCTGAAGTTACAGCAATTAGAAGTGAGCGTGTCACTGAAACTCAGGTTCCGCTGGGTGCCACAGTGGGGTCATAAACGGTTTCGCGGGCAAATTTATATTTTGAAGCCGTTTCTGAACCGATTTGAACGTTTTTTTTTTAATGAAAGCTAGTAAAATTCCACATAAAAATGTTGATCCAGATTTTGAAAAAAAAAATGTATATAATTTTTTATTTAATATCAAAAATGAAAAAAAGAATTTTTTCTTTTGAAGAGTACCGGGTTTCGAAAAATACTTGGATTCAATCTCAAATACCTAGAAGAAATGAAACTCCTATCCGGGAAAGTTAGCAATTGATTAACAATTTATTGAATTTGGTATAAACAAGTATAATGAGAAAATAAGTGGGTATATATAAAATTGTAATCAGCGACTTAGACAACCCTCTTATGTTCATTTCGAAAAAATCCAATAATTATTTAGCATATTCGTCCACCATATTGGATCCGTCATTTTTTTTAAAGGCATAAGGAGACCAAACTCCTGTACATGGACTTCACGCAAAATAACAATATTTTTCGGGAAGTACACGCGCCTGAACTTTCCGCGCGTGGCGCTAGTATGAACACTGAACAAAAATGGCCGCCCATTATATGTTCAAATGGGCGGCCATTTTTCTACATGTGTTCATACTAGCGCCACGCACGGGAAGTTCAGGCGCGTGTACTTCCCGAAAAATATTCTTATTTTGCGTGAATTCCATGTACAGGACTTTGGTCTCCTTATGTCTATTTCTCCATGGACACAGAATTTGGCCCATTTTATGAACATTTTATAGTTCTAGCCAGCTTTTCGCGACTTGATCTCATTTGCGCCGTACTGTTTTTTCTTTCGCCTCTTTCTCCAAACTAGTTTTTTCAAACTGATAATGATATGATATCTTAAGATCTACTCAACTGATTTTGTTAAAATTTTAAACACATGTTCTTTATATTATTGTCTATCGTGTGACATAGGATTTTTTTGATTGGGTGCCCTGTTCATAAGTTATGAATTTTTTAAACATGTCACATGATAGCGATTACCTTTCTAAATAAGCAAAAAATATTTTTTTTTTGAGACAATACCTGATCGAGAAACTAGGATTTTCAAAAAAGGGTCCTACTCATTGGCTTATATCTCCGTCATTTGAAAATTTTTTTAATTTGTCAATGTTTCCAAATATACAGAAAAGTACTATGTATAATAATAATTCCTTTCTTAAAAAAGACATGAACTGTCGAGTGTCCGCATTTTATTCGTGATCTGATTGGTTGAGAGATGGTCACGTGGGATCGTCACAAGTGCGTTGTCGTTTATACACATGAACAGACAAACATGAAGTAATGATGGGCTGTGATGTTCTAGTATTTTAAATAATTTACGACTGCGTCAAAAAAATGCTTATTTTTATACCTATTTTCCCACGCGCCAGGGTGGTGTAACCCCTTAAGTAATTTTAAAGACTTTTAACGGATTCAAAGGATTACGGAATTTCATGGAATTTTAAATACTTGTAAGATATTTACCGGGATATTAACTTATTTAGAGGACTTTAAAGGTATTTTACGATGTTTCATTCGATTGTTCGAGGAATTTTAAGAAATTTCATGACAGTTCATGGAATTTTAAATTATTACTTTAGGGGATTTTACGATATTTTATATTTTAGTAATTTTAAGAACTTTTAAGGAATTCAAGTGATTTTATGAAATTTCAGTGGCTTTTCAGGAATTTTTTTTAGAGATTTAATAAGATTTCATGGGACTGAGTAATTTTAAGAAATATAAAGAATTTACGAAATTTAAAGTAATTTCACAAAATTTTGAAGGATAATTAAGGGATTTTAAAGAATTTTATGAAACTTATGCAGATTCCTGAAATTAGATAAAGAATTACAAGATTTTATATTTCAAGAATTAAAACTTCTCAATTATTTTTTGTACTAGCAAAAGGTGTGTAAAAACGAGAAATTAATCGCACGCAGAGCGGGTGGGTCATAATTGCTAGTATAATCAAATAATAATTACCCTTTTCCAGCGTGAAGATTTTCGAGGCATCGTTGAATGTATTGATTGTAGTACTCCACTTGTTCCTTATAGTAATTAGCCTTTTCTTCCAAGCGTTGTTGTGTTACGTGTAACGTTTGTAGTTCCTTGTTTCTAAGCAAGCGATATCTTCCCTTATTGCAAAGATCTTTAGCCACTGCACTTACTATGGCTTGATAACCGTCTTTTTGTGATACCCAACCGCCAAGTTCAAGCTTGTTAAGATATGAACGAAGCTGAAGTTTGCAATCATTCAATGATAAACTAAAAATAAATATCAATTAACACCTTTTTTTATATAGTAAAGAATATTTTTAAGGTAAATAATAGATAATGTAATTAAGGAGGAACATGCGCAATTTTTGAATCACGGTGAGCGTTTGTAAAAAATTTCATAAATAGACTGATATAAAATACAAAAGTAGTATCAAAAAATTCTTTAGTTTAATTTCCACAAAATTTGATAAATTAAATATAAAATCATTTAATAATTTACCAAACAAAATTTAAATATGTTATAATTCCAATTATTATAAAAGACTCCTATCAATATTATTTAATACGAAAATTGTTGTTTTGATATAGATTGTGCTTCTTAATAACAGTTATTTATGTTTCTGGCCCGAAAACCTAATATTATTAGTTATTTTATAAATTATAAAATTGGAAAAAAATACGAAGAAACGTGGCAACGTTGCGGAAGTCAGTCAGCAAGTTGACTTCATAGTAGCGTAGAGGGAACTCTTCAATAGTAGTCAGCTGTAATATTTGTGAATATTCAAAAATCGTCTGCTATATGGGATGTTCTTTTACAAATCGAACAGAGAATTGACCGACCCATTTTTGATTCAACTAAAACTTTTTTTACGGGTTCTTTATGGAAAAAGAAAGATTCGAGGATTTTTTTTTTGGAAAATAAAAAAGGATTAAAAATTTGAGAATTTGGTGATTTTTAGCTTGAAGACTATTTTTAAAAAATTCAGAACTCCGGTTCTATTTGAGCTTGAGACTTTACTTTTTTTCATTTTAAAGGTAAAAGAAGGAACTTTAATAAAAAAAATACATAAAAAAAAATATTAACAAATTCAAATAGTTATAAACAATTGAAATTTTTAAATCGATTTTTAACAATTACCCCGCCCATGAATCAAGTTTTTAGTATTTTTATCATATTCTACGTTAAATTTCCTTTCGAAAACGATTTTTTAGTCAATGGACAAATAATTAGTATTGTCCGAAAAAATTTAATTTATCTAGCGCGCTACGTCACACCGACGTGCGAGTCACATTGCACAGCCCACTTTTTCTTATATCGTTTTTCTTTGAAATATAAATTATTATTACATATTTTGAATTAAATAATCTCATTTATTAACTAAGATGACTATCAAAAATTTAAGAAATAAATAAATGAAATAATTAATAAAATTAAGTAATTAATTTGTTACGTCCTACCTAATATTTATTTACTAACCGACCTAGCTGACAACAGACTCGATTTCTTTATAACTAATTCCCCCGTTTTAGTCCACAACTTAATGCGAATCTGGGAACGAGGACAAGCCAAATGAAAAGAGAGATTTTAAATAGAATTTACACAGTTTATTAATTAAATTACAATTCAAATTAATACGTATATTTCCGAAGATAACCCTTATGAAAAGTTAAAATGAGCCTGAGTTGAGTGATGATTCACTGGGCTTACCAGTGATGATTCCTTGGATGCGTTGAAATTAATCCCTTATGATCCTGATTGTTTCTCTGAGTTTCCTTTCACAGATTTCCCTTTGATTTGGAAATGTCACTGAACTCTCACTGCACTTGGACTTGTAACTCTGGGTCAACTGTTGACTTGACAATTTGACACTCTGCACTCAAGACTGACTAAATGGTTGCTGTCTAACTGTTTTCTAACTGAGAGGGTGACTGATTACTACTTCCGACTGGATCACTACTGTTTCCG